>JAHWGI010001090.1:552500-765000 GCA_029379305.1 Frankliniella fusca
GGGATATTTTTTCGTGGAGGGGGTAGGCCGAGACGAGCCAACACGGAGCGAAAGAGAAACCTCTAAAGTCTGCGTTCAAACAAAGCCAGCCTTTAGTTTCGAGCGCAAGAATGAGATAGCACAACTGAAATTCGCACGTGACCACCGTACTGCCTTCTTTAAAACTACTTCAGTTTTACTGAAACTAGCCCCGGCTCTGCCAACTAAATGTGTGCCTCAAAGAATGAGTTCAAATCGTAACGTTATGAGAGCAGTGATTTTTTTCATTTTATTTGGTTGGCATGTTGTGTCAACAACGCGAAAGCAGGCCAAGCATGTCCGCCATTGCCGGTGGCTGATGTGCCCACCTCGCGACTTTAAATCATTTTTTAAAGTTATCGAAACGTTGACAAGGCGAACTGAATGCGTAAATAGTAGTTTTATACCTGCGGAAAACGGTTTGGTAAGTTTGACTTCGATCTGGTGAGCAGAATTCTTGAAATGATGTACATTTACGTGTACCATTTTGTGTAAACAACGCCTTAACTCCGCGTTTTCCCAATAGAGCGCACCCCCGTCGCGGCCGCGGCGCGCTTGCCCGCTGGTCCTGGGCGTACCAGCGGTATTAGTTAGGGCAGGGCCCCGGTTCGCCCCTTCCGTGCGCCCGGTAGAGGGAACGTCATTGTTGACGTCCCCCTTCGGCCGTGACCTCGCCGCCCATATTTTGCCGACAGAAAGAGAACCTCTTTTCTCTCTTTTTCCTGTCGTGAAGATGACTGCCTAACTGTCGGAGAGTATTCATTACTTGAAACCCGCCTTATCAATTCGAACTTAGAATTATCTAGCCACTATCTTGAATATCGTAAACTAAACAAAACCAGTCGGTTTTCTTACAGTCTTATTATACACTCACAATATTTTATTTTAGTTATAGAAACTCCGTTGTCTACCAGGATTTCGTGAAATCGTTTTTTTTTTTTAAAAAAAACCTTTTGATTTTTATGATTTTTTTGTTTTGATTTTTCGAGGAAAATTTCTGTCACTTTTCTTTAATTTTTTTTTAGAGGTCCTTGCAATGATTTTTCGAAGCACTCCCCCGCTCGCTGCCCTACCCTTGTGACGGTCCATAATCGCTACGAGCCCTTTATCTATCAACACGCAAATAAAAAATACATTAGACAGAAATACTTTAGACTTTCAACTCTTTTCTGACTTTTCACAACGCTTTACTCTACCCACGCTAACTCTACTTCAGTACAAGCTGCTGATACTACTACGTATCATCTGCTAAAAAGTTTTTTTTTTGTCATTTTGCGCTCACTGTGAGAAATTCTTGTACCGGTACGGGAAAATTTTCCATGAGAGGTCTTGTACAATTACGATTTATATTGTAAACTTTTTATAACTATGCGTATCAACTCAGAATCGATTGGTGAACCAACAAAGTCGTAACGTGTAAAGTCGTGCATGTACGAGATATGTTGTACATAGTGAATTACAAAATATATTGTACATCTACGGAAATATTTTTCACAGTGCTCTTGCATCGAGAAACCACTTCTCTGTGAGCACAGCACCGGGGAGATTGACGTTTGGGAATCCATAAGTCAGCTGCATGACTCGCGACGTCCCTCATGGCTTTGTGTTCTCTGCTCCGCAGGCCACTTCCTGTTCCTGAACGCGCAGCCCGGCTCGCCCGAGCCCGAGCACCTCATCAGCCCGGCGTACATGTTCACGGCCAATCAGTGCGCGCTGAAGCTGTCGCTGCACACGGCCAACGGCTCCATCGCCGTGTTCGCCGAGTCGCAGCAGAGCAACGGCACCTCCGTCCCCTGGGTCCTCGCCAGCAACGTCACCAACTCGGGCAGCGCGTGAGTATGCGTCCGGGCCGGGCCGGGCCGGGCCGCACCGAGGAGTAGGTCGTTCATCACACCACTGTGGAAAATATCCTCGTAAATTTACGACATTTTTTGTAATTTTGATTTACAAAATATGTCGTAAATTTACGACAGCCCATTTTTGCTCGTCAGTCAATTCCAAGTCGATAGAGAGTGCTTGTAAATTCACAATTTCAAATTGTAATTTTACGACTTTTATCATGGAAAATTTTCCCGTAAACCTTACGAGTATTTTTCACAGTGCACCGAGGAAAGCACCGTTAAGAAACACGAGGGACGGCCAACTCGTGTATTTCTATGTTAGGGGAGAGTGGGGCACATTGGTCCGTTTTTTTCTTTGAGTTCCCCACGCCGCGTGTGATGACCCCCCCAAAAAATTTTTGTGCCAAGTCTTAGTTTGTACCTTACTTTACCTTAGAAAACCGTCCTCAACATTTTGCCGACCATGCAAGCTGAGATAAACCGAAAACCCAAGAGGCCTGCAAGTGGACCAATGTGCCCCGGGCCGGGGCACATTGGTCCGACCTATGGGGCACATTGGGCCAAGCTGGAAAAAATGGCCAGAACCGTTATCTACGCCACTTAATGATGTGTTGAGTGATACTCTGTGTTAAAGGAAGTCAAATTTGCCAAAAAAAGTAATTTCAGTTAGGTACTTCGTACTCTTGTATTTGTACTTTAACAAAAGTAGGCTAATCAAAAATAAAATTCTGCTAACTAATTAAAACAGTAAAAAACAGTTAAGAATATTTTTTATAAATGTCAGAAAATGAAAACATAAGAAAACCTAACCAAGCATTTGTCACAACACTTCCTAAAATATCAAAATTTGCAATTTTAACGGATACTGTTAGATTGGCACAATGTGCCCCGTAAAAAAGCGGCCCAACCTGCCCCGAGTGTAGCAAATAAATTCAAATGCTTCTAAAATGCAACTAGTTGTTTCTAGCCCATTCAAAACTATATTCAATTTAAAGGTAAGTGATCAGGCTTTCGTATTAAAAAGGTGCCGTGATCAAAATATAGTGTTGTATACCCCTAAACGAGATGGTTTTAGAGTTGAAACATTTTACTTTAACCTGTTTTATGGGGTGTTCAATATTTCACCCTTGGCCATTTGGATGGCGACCGTTGACGAACGGCGGACTCTTCGGAAAAATAGTCGGGTCGGTGATAGCTTCTTCCACTGTCCGAGTGGTGGCGCTGCGGTCGCTCCAACCTCGCGAAATTTGAAATGGACCAATGTGCCCCATGGACCAATGTGCCCCACTCTCCCCTACACTAATTTTGCCTCTCTTGTATTTCTCATGTAGTTTTTGATATTTTTCTTGTATACATGAAAAATATTTTCACTCTCATGAATTTCCTTTCATTTTTCGTGAATTTCTCGTATTTTCTTAGAAATACACGTGTATTTTCTGTTTACACGAGTTTTTCTGGGTTACAGTCGCGTGCCCTAACGGTATGGACTGTACGGCCTATGCTCCAATGAACTTCCTCCTTCCTCAACATATTGGCAGGCTACGATGAGTACCGTGAGATTCAGACCGAAGTCAAAAATCACGGTCCGGGACCGCGAATCACAAAATTATCGGATCGTACTATAGGCATTTTTACTGCTGGTGCTTTCCAACAGTGTGCGTGTGACGAAATTAAACGCTGTGGCCGTTTGTTTGTACTGCCGCGAAATTCGGCGTTCTTTTAAAAACGTAAAGAAAAGTGGAAGAAAAGAAAATGTAATTTCCCCATCCTCCACTCTACTTTGACTCGTCGCGTCACACCGCAGGTGGCAGCAGCACAACATCCCCATCGGAAGAGTGGCGCAGAAAATCCGCATCGTGATCGAGGTGACCAACGTGACGCGCAGCAGGGGGCACGTGGCCATCGACAACCTGCAGCTCGTCAAGTGCTTCCACGGTCAGTGCAGCATCAGCAGCAGCCGGGAGACAAGGTGCCGGTTGCGCGCTCGTTTGTCGCGGCTGCCGCATCCACTGAAATCCTATTTGTGATACTTTTGCTGAATTATTGCGATAACTGGTGTTTTGCGATTCCCACTCGAAATGACATGATAAAACCAAAAAGTGTGATAAAAGTATCAGGATTTTATCATTAAATTATAACAAATACAATGCGATAACTTTTTATCACAAAGATTTCGTGAGAAAATGATTTTATTATTATATCCTTATACCGCACGTCGTTTAGCGTCGGAATCGCAAAACACCAGATATATATACACTGTGAAAAATAGTCGTAAATTTACGGGAAAATTTTCCCCGAAGTGCAGTTGTAAAATTACAATTGCAAATCGTAAAATTACAAGCACTACATATCGGCTTGAAATTCCTTCACGAGCAAAAAAGGTCCGTCGTAAATTTACAAAATATTTCGTAAATCGCGAGTTACAAAATTTATCGTCAATCTACAAAGATATTTTTCACAGTGTAAAAGTTTAGCAAAACCAGCCTCAGTGTCTCCGTTCACCAGAATGTACAGGGCTAGGGGCGTATGGGCAGGGTCAGTTTGCGATTATTATTATTTTATTTTTTATTTTTGTAGAGGACCGAGACCTTTCAGATTTTTTTAACGCACTTCAAATGATATTAGAAATTTATGAAAACGTTTCGAAAGGTGTGAAACGCGTGTTTTTCATATTTTTAAAAATATGAAGGAAAAGAATGACACCATTCAAATTCTTAAAATAAATAGGTACAAACAATACAAGCCTGTTAAAAAAAATGGTGGGTGTAGAAAATTTATGGCAACCAAGATGACCGCCGCCACCTCAACTTCTGCATGAGACCTATACCGGAGACACAACGTACACAACCCGGGTGTGGGTGGAATAACTCTCAACACAGAGAAAACGGCTCCATTGATTTAGAACGAAATCGAAATAGAATTCTTCTCTTGCCTTAATGGAATGCCATGCGTCAAAGGAACGATTCCCACGAAGTAAAGAAAAATCCCTTAAGTGAGCGCAAATATTCTCTGATATTTTCCATTTCCATTAATAAAATTTTTATTGATCTAATTTATTCTACATTAATTCAAGGGAACAATTTTATGGCTGAATGGTAGGCAGGCGTTACAGTACAGGTATGGATTTTCCAATTATGCTTTTCGTGCGCTTTTCGTACTTAGTGTGAGAGTGAGAATGAAAATTCATACACTTACAAACGTCAGAGACACTTAAACACTCGATTTTCAGGTGTGTAGACCACAGTGCAGACCACTTGGAACTCACCATCTCAGAAAGTTCGACTGCCGTCATTATTTTACAAAGAAAAAAGATTAGCACATGCAGCTAAAACAATTGCATTACATATATGCACAGCTAAAATTTTAGCTGTTTAGCTAAAACTTAGCAATACTGCTAAAAACTTATCTGTATTGCTAAGCACTTTGCTCCTTAGCTAAGTGTTTAGCAGTATTGCTAAGTTTCAGCTAAACAGCTAAAATTTTAGCTGTGCATGTATTGCAACTGTTTTAGCTGCATGTGCTTATCCTTTTTCTCAGTGTTCGTATCAGGCAAGTTTTGTTGCCATTCTAAACACATCTGCGGTGCGCAATAAAAGAGATCGCGCGTTTCAAACGGGGCAAAATGTGTATAAGAGGCTCGTATTGCGAGGATGTGGTGGTGCTGGGGGCGGAGCAGAGGTACACGACAAAGCAACGGAGGGTCCGGGCCAGGGCCAGGATCAGCCGAGCACAGGCTCATTGTGTACCTCCGATCATGATCCGGGCGGGGTGAGGCGGAACGGGGTGGAGCGGGGTCGGGTGGGGTGGGGCGGAGCGGGGTGGGGCGGAGTGGGGCGACCCCAACTGACCCTCCCCTCCCCCTTCCCCGAGGCGACCGCAGCGCAGCGAACCCGCTCTGGCCCGTCTCCACACCACGACGCCGTCCACGCCCCGATAACTGATGACGTGTCACTAGGCCTGTGCGGTTGTTAAAAATCATTGGTTGTTGACATTTATTTAAAATAATCAAAATTGAGTCCGATTCAAATCATTGGTAATTCACAATTCATCACCCATTCAATTAATTGACCAATCTCGATGAATCGAAAAAAATCAATTAATGGGCGTGCTCAATTTATTATTGTTTCTATTTCGATTAATTTGTGTGAGCTCAATCAAGTAGATTACCAACCAATAGACAAACGATTATTGTTAATTTGACGGTTTTAAGCACAAGAAAGCTCGAACTAATCGATTAGTACAACAAAGGCATCACTGAAAATAGAGGAGTCGCCTTTGTCGCTCTTGGGACAATGACTTTTCTGTACCAAATTTTCATGCTCCTAGGAGAGCGAGATGGATTAACATCGCTCTATAAGAGTCACTTTGATGACTCTTTTTGAGGCAAATCACCAAACGTCACTCTTCTAGAGCGATTTCAAAATACCAGAAAAGACTCAATTTGAGTCGTTTTAAGCGAACGTCACTTTTACTGAGCGATGAAAAAATGCTTCGCTCATTACGGGCGAGAAATGTGACAATTACATTTCCAATGATGGGTCAAAAAAGACAGCGGTATGGGTAACAATTGATAATCATTAACAATCGAAAATTGTTTTAATTGGTAAAAGTCGATTATCAACTGAATTGATTATTTCAATAATAATTGATCTCCAGATGATCTCCACAAAAAAAAATTGTAATCGAACCAATTATTTAATTAATAGCGCAGGCCTACGTGTCACATTGACTCTTCCGCCCCCACCACCGCTCTCTTGTATCCGCTTTTGTACTTCTTAGTTCCGGGCAGCGCTGCATTGAAATACCCTATTCCAAAAGGATAAATACATGTAATCTACATTCTGCAGAAAAGAAAAGAAATAAAATGTTTAGACTACCCCGGGCAATTCTAGGGCAAAACTATTTTATGGCAGTTCCTATCTCATGGCATCTAGCGCGCGCGGCCGCGGGCCTATCCTATCCCGGCCAGCGGGTGGGAGCGAGACAGGAGACGTGGGACGGTTATCATATAGTTTGTCATAGGCCACGCACTCATGACAGCGAGGGGAGGGAAAAAGAGCGAGAGAGAGAGAGAGAGAGAGAGAGAGAGAGAGAGAGAGAGAGAGAGAGAGAGACAGAGAGAGAGAGAGACAGAGAGAGAGAGAGACAGAGAGAGAGAGAGAGAGAGAGAGAGAGGGGGGGGGGAGGAGGAATTTCTGGCGGTAATAAATCCAGATGTGGACCGGGGCCGAGCCGGGGCCGGGCGTCTCTTTTGTGGATTGCGTCACATCAAAATGTGAATTATTACGTGGAAATAATAAACAGTGGCGGTGTCCTGTTTGCCGTCTGCTCGCCTCGCTCTGCACACTCAATAAGATCCTGACTAATGATATGCGTGGCGCCCGCCCCAACCCGCCCCGCCCCGCCCCGCCGCGACCCGACACATTATGGAAATGAGAAGAGAGGGCTGTCACTGGAACATACGTGTGCGGGGATAATGAGAGTGCCATCGGGGCATTCAGGGGGAGGGAGAGAGAGAGAGAGAGAGAAAGAGAGAGAGAGAGAGAGAGAGAGAGAGAGAGAGAGAGAGAGAGAGAGAGAGAGAGAGAGAGAGAGAGAGAGAGAGAGAGAGAGAGAGAGAGAGAGAGAGAGAGAGGGGGGGTGCGTAGCGATCGCGCGCATTGACTGGCCGACTGGCCGCCGGGCCGCGGCATGAGGCGGACAGCGGACAGCATCCCCATTGTCATGGAGGGCTTTACTTGATGATGGTCGGTTAGCCCCTCGAGCGGGAGTGCGTCGAGCGAGAGGGCGGGGCGGGGCGGGGCGGGGCGGGGCGGGGCGGGGCGGGGCGGGGCGGGGCGGGGCTGGGGGCCAATGTGAGCTGCGTCCCCGTCCACAACGTTACAAATACGGCGACATACTTCGTAGGAAAGTACATTCCCAGGGGGGCTCCTATCCTGTAGCATTCTCCCGCCCCACCCTCGGCCCCACCCCTTTTCCACGCCAATTTTTTTGGGGAGCCGTGTGACAGGCGCAACTCAATCTCGACCTGCGCTACAGAGACACTAAAGGAGGAAAAAAAATAATTACTGGCTAGCTTTTACTGGCTACTGGATACGGGGCTTTCATTTTAAACTGGGGCTTCACACCCAACGTGAAAGACAGTCTTATCGACTGCCTATTAACAGGGGCCTAAAAATTTATTTGGAGCTTGAAATCGTTCTCATGAAGGTAGCAGAACCCACCATTCACACTACACCCTTGTGCACACTGAAAATCTACGAGTCATAATTTCTCGCCCCATACGAGTGAGAATTTGAGGGCAATTTTATGACTCTCTGGCTGGAGAGTAAGAATTTTTTTCCTCGCCCTTTATGAGAAAGAATTTTGAGATCTCGCCCAAATAAAGTGAGAATTCGTGCTCAAATTAAGTGAGGTTAAAAAATCCTTACTCAAATAGAGCGAGGCTCAAAAATATCTCGCTCGAAAACAGTGAGGTTAAAAATTCTCACTCTAATTTAGTATGGAAAAGTGTCCTCTCCCATTTTGAGTGAGAAATTGGATTCCAGGGTTTTCAGTGCATGGTTATGCAGGATTACGTGCAACCATAGTTATGCACATCGCTTCGTACATAACTATGCCCGAAATTGTGCATTCATATGCACAATTGTACACAAAATAAACATAGTTATGCATGAAATTTGTGCATAATTATGGTTGCACGTAGTCCTGCAGCCCTTATGCACAATACAATGGATAAGGGTTTAGTGTGTTCGAGAAGGTGAGTGGCCTTAAGTGGCACAATCGGTAGAGCATCGGCACGGCACGCCTACCGCGAGGCTAGCGCGCTGAGGTTCAGGTTCAATTCCCCTTTCCTCCCTCCTACCCGCTGTTGTTTTATTTTTCCTGATGTCTTTTCATCAGCTAGTCTCCACGCCATTCAGGCCGCATTCAGACCGCAGCAAAGAAGCGCGGCCCGCGCTCGCATCGAAATCGAATCCACAGTGATTCGGTTACAGCGAGGCGAGGGAGACCCTTCTCGGTCTGGACGGGCTGGGCGGGGCAGGGCGGGGTGGGGCCGGGTGGGGCGGGGCGGGGCGAGGCGGGGCCGGGTGGGGCGGGGCGGGGCGGGGCGGGAGGAAGCAAAGGCAAGGACGAGAGAGACTGACGCCGGACCGGTACACGGGTGGGGCTCCACTGATCCCTGGGGGCTTCACTTTGCGTCCGGGCACCCCACCCCACCCCACCCCGCCCCGCCGCACCCCGCCACACCACAGAACGCCCACCCGGCGCGGTCACTTTCACTGTTGCTCTATCACATCACCGGCTGGGTGGAGGAGAGGGAGGGAGGCGCGGTCTGGATCTCGATCCATCGGGGGCCAGGGGGCTGTGTGGGGTGGGGGTAGGGGGGAGGGGCTGAGGCGGAGGGAGGGGGGGCATGGCTGGGCCGCTCCCCTAATAGCGTGGGCGTCCACCGCCAACGCGTCCGCGCTGCCTGACTGCCGCCTGATTCCGAACATGGTGTTCTCTCGCGCTCCGTCCTTGTCGCACTCAAGGTGCGCCAACCACCCGCGACATAGGGAACCGTAGGGAACCGTAGGGAACCGCCAAAGGTGCGACAAGGACGGCGGCGAGAGAGCGCTCTTCGGAATTAGGCGGCTGACTGGAGCATCCGGACGGGAGGGGAGAGAAGAGGCCTGAAAAAGCAAACTCCCACGCCCTCCGGCTGGAGCGCGACCACCCCGCCCCGCCCCCCGCCCCACCCCGCCCCCGCCCCGCCCCCGCCTCCTCACCAACAAGGCACCGCGGGGGACGCGAGCATCATTTCAGCTAAACTGCGGGTGCGGTGCGGGCGGCGAGCCGGGCCGGTGCTGTAGGAGGGGATTTAAACCCCATTTCTGCCGAGGGCAAAAGGGTGGTTTTTTTCTGTCTTCTTTTTTTTCTTCTTCTTCTTCTTCTTCTTCTTCTTCTTCTTCTTCTTCTTCGAGAGAGAGAGAGAGAGAGAGAGAGAGAGAGAGAGAGAGAGAGAGAGAGAGAGAGAGAGAGAGAGAGAGAGAGAGAGAGAGAGAGAGAGAGAGAGAGAGAGAGGTTGAAATTTGAAATTGAAAGTGTTTTTATTGAGGCCGATGCTAAAGGGACTTTAAAAATCCCGTTGACACATAGGCCCTCCATATAACATGTACATTACAGAGAGAGAGTAGGAGAGAATTTGAATTGAATTGAGAGAATTGAGAGAGAGAGAGAGAGAGAGAGAGAGAGAGAGAGAGAGAGAGAGAGTAGGAGAGAGAGAGACGGAGAGAGATGCCATGTGCTGGTGCTGGTGCAAGTCCAGCTCATCCTCGCACTCCAACCCTCCGAGCCGAGCCGAACGGCGGGAAAAATTCCGTCTAATTAAAGTTGTGATTCATTGCCTGATGGCCCTGCTCCGGGCCCAGGGGACCGAGCCGGGACCCTACTCCCTGCTCTCCGCCACGGCGGCTCGCAAATAATTAGCCCGCTAATAAGGCCGATCGGACAATCAGACTGGATGAAGTAGACCAATTATCAGTGTCGGGTTACATTCCGCAAGAAAAAAAAGGAGCACAAGAAAAAGTGCGGTTGAAATGCTGCAGTGCAAAGGGATACAGAACTCTATTACGTTTTCCAGGCAAGAAGCTCAAGGACCCTGCGGCGTGCAACACGACGTCTCTCTTCTACTGCTCGACGGGAGACTGCATCGCGCACTCGCACGTGTGTGACCTCGTGAAGGACTGCCCGCTGGGGGAGGACGAGGCCAAAGAGGCGCACTGCTGTAAGTAACGGGAGGGAGGGAGGGGGGAGGGAGGGAGGCAGGGAGGGAGGGAGGGAGGGAGGGAGGGAGGGAGGGAGGGAGGGAGGGAGGGAGGGTGGGTGGGAGGGAGGGAGGGAGGGAGGGAGGGAGGGAGGGAGGGAGGGAGGGAGGGAGGGAGGGAGGAGGGAAGGGGGGAGGGAGGGAGGAAGGGAGGGGGAGAGAGGGGGAGAGGGAGGGAGGGAGGAGGGAGGGAGAGAGGGAGGGAGGGAAGGAGGGAGGAGGGAAGGAGGCATGAAGTGAGGCAGGGAAGCGGGGAGGCAGGGAGGGAGGAGGGGAGGAGGCAGGGAGAGAGGCAGGGAGGGAGAAAGGGAAAAGGTGGGGGGGAGGGGGTAAGGGGGGGAGAAAGGGCGGTCAGTGGTGTCCTCTCTCTTGCCCCTTACGGCCACGCTGTGAGTGCGAGAAGGACAGAGAGACGACACCACTTTTGCGGAATCACCCTGCCGACTGATTCAGAAGATCGCTCTCCTCCCTTCGTCCTTGTCGCACCTACAGTGGTGCCCTTTGCTGGCCATAAGTGCTCTATGAGTGCGACGAGGACAGAGGCATGAAAGCCATCTTCGGAATCGGTAGGCTGCTGGCTTGGTGTGTGAGAGTTCTGAAACGTGCGGGTTCGGTGATCCGGAATGCGCAGTCGAGGTACCCCGGGAGGCGCGGTGCAACTTCGAGAAGGACATGTGCGGCTTCACCACGTCGCGCCCGCCGAACGAGAAGTCCGAGCACGAGTGGATCCGCGTTAGCGGCCCCACGCTCATCCACAAAAGCGCCCAGGATCACACGTCCAACGGCAATGCCTCGGGTATGTATGTCCCCATTGTGCTTTTACTCGCCTCCCTCTGAGAAGGGGATCACTCATTCAAAATAAGTACAACAATTTTTCTTTTTGATATTTTCTTTTGATTTATCTTCACATTTTTCAAGAGAATATTGAAACTTTCTGTCACTCTTTGATAAATTTTGTTTTTTTTTTCTCTACCATTTCTGACCTTTTTTTTCAGTTGTTTCCAGTTTTGAGTTACTTTTCCTTTATTTTATCTTCATTTTTTAAAGAGTTTTGAAATATTTATGTATATTTTTGGACCGTGCAATGATTTTTCGAAGTGATTTTCATTCGCCTCCTTCGAGTGTAAGCAAGTGTAAGGGTGTGTTTTTCTAACTGATACACGCCTGATGCGATGCACAGGGATGTACTTGTACGTGAAGTCCGACGGTCCCGTTCCCATGGGCTCCGCGGCCCTGCTCGACAGCGCCGTGTTCAACCCGCCTCCGCCCTGCCACCGCAATGAGTCGTCCAGGTTCAAGAACTCGTGCGAGGTTCGTCAAGTTCAATGAAGAGTACCCAGTAACCGTGCTCGACCGCACCTCACCCCTCCACTGCTGCTGATCACTATCTGCCCCCCCAGATCCGCTTCTTCTACCACCAGTACGGCCCGCACGGCGGGTCGTTCGCGGTCAGCGTCAACGAGTTTTGGCCGCGCAACAAGGTGAAGTCGTACCAGGTCTTCTGGAACTTCGGCGACAAGAAGTCCATCTGGACGCAGGTTCTCATCATCCTGCCTCCCATCAAGTACAAGTACCAGATCCACATCGAGGCGCGCCGGGGCATAAGGGCCTCGGACCTCGCCCTGGACGACTTCACGCTCAGCCCGGAGTGCTTCGGCCTCGGTAAGACAATCGCACGGTGGGGAAACAACTCTGAAATTTGTTGTAAAAATTTGGTGAATTTCTGTAAATTTTTGTGAATTTTCACTGAATAAATTTTACCTACATTTTTTTGTAAATTTTCCAGCCTTTTTCTGAATTTTCCTGAATTTCGAGTTGCACAAAAAATTCAGAGTTGTTTCCCCTCGGAAGCACATCAGCTGAGATCTGCCGAGGTCAAGTGCATCTATATCGAAAAATTTTTACCCCCTTTTCTTTTAGGAATACCGAAAGAAGAACTCGGAGACTACGACTACGCCACCGCAGGGAAAGTGGACGGTGAGCAGGCCGGCTGGGCCGGCGCATCAGTTTTACAACCGACTCATAACCTTCGCACTTTTCTTGTTTCTAAAATCCCGTCTTGTTGTTTCCAGAACCCACGAAGCACGCAGAACACCATGACTTCGTCAACAAAACCAGTAAGTCCCGGCCGGGCCGGCCCAACAACTGTTGCACTTTTTCAAATGTCCGTGACTTACCCGCCGCGTCCTGCTCCGCGCTGCTCCGCTGCTGCAGTGTACCGGTTCACGACGTGCGGCGCCAAGGGCATGGCGGGCCCCAACCAGACGCTGTGCGCGTCCTTCTACAACGGCACCAGCACCAACGTCACCGTCCTGGACCCGCAGTTCCCCGGAGTGCAGCGCTGGATCGTCCCCGAGACCGGACCCTACACGTACGTCAAACGGCGCCATTATCGCCACACCACACCCGCACCGCGCCCCGCGCGCCCAACAACTGACAACTGACTGTCGATCTGCCATCGCCGCGCTTCGCCCTGCGCGCGCGCTGCCAACCTAACCCTTTTCATCATTTAGTAGATAGAGAGGAAGTTAAGAGACCAATATCGGAACCAGAACTCTATTTAGGCTTTTCTCGAATTGTTAACCACATGTCTATGCTCAGTTGTCATCGGGAATCTCTTGTACAGCTTTCATACCAGATTTGACAGCGTATGTACTACTGAGAATTTGTTACTAGTACCGGCAAGGTACCGGTCCTGATTTCCTTACTTTTTCTATAAGTGCCGAGAGCAGAAACCATCTCTTGCATTTTTGCCGATTTTTGCTCTCCGCAAAAGAGTGTGCGAACGCAATCCTGGCGTATAAAAAGTAGGAGGACGATAATGTGCTAGTAAATGGCAACGTCCTCTTTTATTTTCGACATTTTTCTCGTGGGATTTTGCAGGTCTAGGTCTCGCAGGCGACCCTTTTCGCGTTATATTTGAATGTGAACGTTCACGGGGCATCCTTCTGGTTCACTTCAGGAGCGCAGTGATTGTTACGTGCAACGCCCTCCACCACGCGAAGCGTTCATCCATTGTGGTGAGCGGGAGCGCAGCGCCCGGTGGTCCCGGCGCGTCGCGCTATACAGAGTGCGAAGTGGAGCCGCGAACTTGTTCCGAAGTTCCGAAGAGCGCCCTCACACCTCCGTCCTTAGCGCACCTATGACGGTGCCCTATGTCGAGGATAGCTGGGCCCCCGTGAGTGCGACAAGGACGCAGGCGCGAGAGCGCAGCGCTCTTTTGGAATCAGCCTGCACGAGCGCGCAGTCGTTATTACGTGGTCTCGCGACGCCTCGGCTAGCCTCGCACGACATCCCTCCGCCACAGTGCCATTCTGCAAAGGGGTAGCAAAGCAAAAGTGAGGGGAGGGAAGCTTTTCAGCTCGCAAGAAACCATATTGTGTCGCGCCGCGCCACCCCGCATCGCCCAGGTTGTTTTGTATACTTTCTGCGGAGGCGCAGCGAGCCTCGCACACCAGGGCAGGGAGAGGAGGGAGTTGGAGTCCCCTGTTGCTGCCCCACCCCTCCCTCCTCTCTCCTTCCACCCTGTCTCTCCCGGCGGAGGGCCGTGATTATTTGCAGCAGCACGCCGGAGGAAAGGGAGCACGACCGAAAGTGGGAGGGAAGAGGGAACGGAGAGGAAGTGAGGGAACGCAAGAAGAAGTATCAGAGAGCTGGAAAGTCAACGCGCTGTAGTGGATCATGAGAGATAAGTTCGGCCGAGTGACAACCCCTCCCCTAACCGACATCTACGACCTTGTCCGCCGTCTCTGTCGCCCGCGGCTGGAGGAAACACGGGGTAGGGGTGGGGGAGGGGGACGGCCTCCGAAAAGATGTCAGCAGCAAGGGGAAGAAGAGCCGAGCTGAGGGTAGAGCCGAGGCAGAAAGACTGGAGGCGCAGCCAAGTCTCACAGGCAGGGGGCTCCCTTCCCTGTGGCAGTCCTGCGACATCAACAGGGCTCAATCGCGCGGCGCGCCTCAGGACATGTCCTTTACATTCCAAGGATACCCCACCCAAGCCCGCGCTACCCGCCCCGCCTCCGCTCCGCCTCCGCCTGGCGCTGCGTCTTATTTTAATTCTACTTCCACCCCTCACATTTTCAGACGTCCTCTAGGATAGGAACGTCGACTATCGGCTCCCCTCGACTTCTTTTCTCGGCCTTGTGAGTGTAGTGCCGCGCCCGATTCCTTCACGTCGTCATTCGTATTCCAGGGTGATCGCCCGGGGCGCGGGCGGCGGCAGCGGCTCCGAGGGGCAGGGCTGGAGCCTGGCGGCCGAGGCGCGCGCCGTGCTCGAGCTCAAGAGCGGCGACTCGCTGTACATCCTGGTCGGCCAGGAGGGCACGAGCACCTGCCGCAGGGGCGACGACACCACTGGGGAGTGCCGCAGCCCGTTCAACCCGCCGACCTCGGGGGACCTCCGCAAGCAGCTCAAGTGGGTGGATAACGCGACGGGCGGCGGCGGTGGCGGTGGCGGAGGCTCCTTCGTCTTCACCAAGGTATGGCATGGCAAGGAGAGTGTTCCTGGTGTCGTCTGATTCTGAGGATAGCTCTCCTACGTCCGTCCTTGTCGCACCTACGGCGGCGACCAGGGCCTCATGAGTGCGACAAGAACGCGGCGGCGCGACAGCGATCTTCGGAATCCGACGGCTGAACGGCGAGGAGCCGAAGGGAAAACAACTTTGAATTTTTTTGGACACCTTGTAATTTATAAAAATTCATAAAAGTTCAGAGAAATGCAGACAAATTCAGAAGAAAATCTAAATTAAATCATAAACATCAAAAGTTTAAAAAATCAGGAAAATTCGGGAAAAGTCACAAAAAAATCGCAAGAAACAGATAACCTATAAGCAAAAATTCCTAAAGTTCCTTAAAAATTCTCAAAAAATCACAAAATTTGTACACTAAAATTCAGAGTCGTTTCCCCCTCGGGTGGAGCCATGTTCAACGCATCCTGTGTTCCGTACGATACAGGCGGGGCGGGGGCGGAACGCGAAGCCCCAGCCGCTGCTGGTGGCGGCGGGCGGCGGCGGCCTCGGGAACAGCGCCCAGGGCGGCCACGGCTCGGACGACGAGCGCCAGCACGGCCACGGCGTCAACGACACGCGGCCGGGCACGGCGGGCGTCGGCATCGGGCCGCAGCCCGCGGGGCCCGGGGGCGGCTGGTTCGTCTCCAACGTCACGGACCACGCTGGGCTGTCGCTGCTGCAGGGCGGCCTCGGCGGCCGCGGCTGCCGGAACACCGGCAAGGGCGACGGCGGCTTCGGGGGCGGCGGCGGCGGCTGCGCGGCCGGGGGCGGCGGCGGCGGCTACTCGGGTAGGTCAGGTCAAGGTCAAGCGGTCTCAGACACGGGCGGGACCTCTCGCTCGCACTCATGCGTTCCCATAGCACCATCTCGTCCCGTCGGGGCCGCA
Organism: Frankliniella fusca; assembly: GCA_029379305.1. Lineage (NCBI taxonomy): Eukaryota > Metazoa > Arthropoda > Insecta > Thysanoptera > Thripidae > Frankliniella > Frankliniella fusca. The sequence goes on from JAHWGI010001090.1 coordinate 568,563, forward strand.
TGTGGCCGGCAGGCCGCCAGTGTGAGACCCCTGGGTCTGGGTCAAGCGGTCCCTGAGCCGGAGGGTCACCTTAGCCTGTGCAATTAGTATTAAAAATAAAAATGAAAAAAATGGTAAAAATTACAGCGTCCATAATCGGAAAAAAAGTCAATAATGGAATTTGGACGGTTTGAGTTTAAAATCTCCTATTATACAGACCCCAGTAGAAGGGCAGCGCCTGTAGGGCGCGAATTTTGCGGCTTCTTCAAGGCGAAACTTCGCCAAAACAGCGCCTTTTAGGGCACCTTTTCATCACCGGAAGTAACCCGAAAAGCACCCTAAAAGGCGCTGTTTTGGCGAAGTTTCCGGGCGCCTTGAAGAAGGCGCAAAATTTCCGTCCTACAGGCGCTGCCCTTCCACTGGGGAATATAGTTTCTATTGAGTCTCGAACTCGAACCATCGAGAGTCGACCCGGAAACTGCGACTATCGCGGGGAGCTCCCTCATGACCCTCCTGCGGACCTTTTCTTGACGCCCTGCCTTCTGCTCGCAGGCGGCAACGCGTGGACGGAGCGCTTCCACCACGGCGAGGGCGGCTACTCCAAGGTGCTGGACGGCGCGTACCGCCAGGTCACGCCCATGGTGCACGACGGCGCCGGGGAGGTGATCATCATCCCCGGCGTGAAGGGGTGCGACTGCCAGTACCACTGCGCCGCCCTCAACGAGCGCCGCTCCCTGGTGCAGTGTGTGTGCCCGCCCGGGGAACGCGTCAACGGCAACACCTGCAAGCGTGAGTCAAGTCTCCGACCATCCGATCATAACTGAACTGGAGTACCAAGTGTGTGAATGTCACAGACTTCTAGGTGTGCGAATAATGCCCATTCGTGCAAGTGTGAGAATTTCCAAGGAAACTTCACACCTTTACGCCCTCAAGTGTACAAATGGGCATTCGCACAGGTGTACGACATTCGCACACTTGTGTTTCCAGTGTGGCTGCGGAACACCTTGGATATCAATCAGAGCTAAAATTGTACTCGACACCAAGACCATTTTTTTTCCATTCGAGTGCAACAGATACCATTTAGGCGCTTCGGGAGAACAGTTCAAGTCAGTTCAAGCCGAGGGGAAACAACTCTGAATTTTGGTGTGCAAATTTAGTAATTTTTTGTGAAATTTGGGATTTTTTAAATGTATTTTTATTGAACTCCTCTGAAATTTTTCTAGAATTTTACCCAAATTTTTGTAATTTCTTCAATTTTTCTATTAAAATTTTCCTTCATTTTTCTTAAATACGAGGTGTACAATAATTTCAGAGTTGTCTCCCCTCGGTTCAAGCGCAGAAATTAAAGTTCAATGTTGTGTTTAAATCAAGAACTTTTTTTTTCTCTCCCTTTTTGGGCATGGGAGAGACACGGAGCGGGCTAGCAAATGCTAGACGGTCGCTTTTACTTTTCCTAATTTTGTATAATTTTTTTTGTCCTTGCAGCCGAGGGGCAGGACATTGCAGACTACCTGGTTCTCGCTCTTGTGGCGGTGGTATTGTTCCTCATCATCCTGTTCTCCGTGGTTGCTATCTACACCTGTGAGTACTCGCCCTGCCGGGGGGTGGGGGGTAGGGGGGGGGGGGCTCTAGATAGGTCCTCCACCCAGAAAATCTAATCCTTGGAACAATAAGGCTAGGAGCGTTCAATCAAGGATTGTTTTTCTCCACAAAATACAAGGGAACACATATGACTATAATTCTAGAAAGTTTCTTTGCTGCAAGGTCAGCAAAGGTTATTTCTACAAATTTTTCTTCCGGACTTTTGAAGAATTTTCCCGATATTCGAACGCATTCAACCTGACGTTAAAGAAAAAATAAAAGTTCCTGGTAATTTGATTGTCGTTAAGGAAAATTTCCTCGTCTCACGAACTGGATCTTGTTGGTGTTGGCGTTGCAGACAACAAGTTCCAGAAGCGCAAGGAGATGAGCCTGCGGCGGAAGACGCCGAGCGGCGCGGACCTGCAGCTGCGCAACCTCCGCAACGACCTGATGACGGAGACCAATCCCAACTACGAGTTCGCCGGCGAGCGGTACACGCTCAAGGACCTGCGCGACGTGCCCCGGGAGCACCTGCGCCTCACGCGCGCCCTCGGCCAGGGCGCCTTCGGGGAGGTGTACGAGGGCCTGTACAAGATGCGCCCGGGCGACGCCGTCGAGATGCCCGTCGCCGTCAAGGTGAATAACGCTCAGCCGAAACAATCCATTTCGAGAGTTCGAGTTCGAAAGTGTCTTATTCCTGATCCTTGTCTCATCCAGACGCTGCCCGAGCTGTCCACGCTGCAGGCCGAGAACGACTTCATGCTCGAGGCGCTCATCATGGGCAAGTTCAACCACCCCAACATCGTGCACCTGATCGGGGTGTGTTTCGACAAGCACCCGCGCTACATCGTGCTGGAGCTGCTGTCGGGCGGCGATCTCAAGACCTTCCTCAGGGAGTCCCGGCCGCGAAGTGTAAGATCAAGATCCCAACCCCTATTCCGTTCAGAGCAAAACCACACAACGCGGTCCTCGACTGGGCTCGGTTCCTCATGCTCACGCTCCCTCTTCTGTCCAGGACCGGCCCTCCCCGCTCAACATGAGGGACCTGCTCATGTGCTGCGTCGACGTGGCCAAGGGCTGCAAGTACCTGGAGGAGAACCGCTTCATCCACCGGGACATCGCGGCGCGCAACTGCCTGCTCACGGCCAAGACCCCCGGGCGCATCGTCAAGATCGCCGACTTCGGCATGGCGAGGGAGGTCTACATGTGAGTGTCGGCTCGGTCGCGGCGACCCATGAGGTGCCCCCACAATCAACTCATTGGGAGGTGACGGTACGAAATTTTGGGCACCAGGAATTTAATTCCTGCTTCCCCCTGCGCTTGTGCTCTCCTTCACACGAGTGCTTGGCGGGTTAGCCTATCCATACTGTCGCAGGCGTTACGCCTCGGTAACGGCCATTGTGGGGGTGCCAATTCTGGAAACCCAAGTGTGTCGATGCCACACACTTCTAGGTGTGCGAATAATGTCCATTCGTGCACTTGGAGGCCAAAACGTGTGAATTTCCAATGAAAATTCACACTTTTAGTCCCTAAAGCGTACGAATGGGCATTCGCACTCTCATAAAAGGGCACGACATTCGCACATTTGTATTTCCAGAGCAGTTGAACAGCCCCCATCAAAATCCGATTGACCCTTAAAAAGTCACCACTGTGTTTCCCCCTCCTGGACGACGGTGCTCTTGTTTCAGGTCGGACTACTACCGCAAGGGCGGCAAGGCCATGCTCCCGATCAAGTGGATGCCCCCAGAGGCCTTCCTCGACGGCATCTTCACCACCAAGACAGACGTGTGGTGAGCTCCACGGATCTGATCAACAGACCAAACTTCCCAAGGAAGAAGCAGCTCTGAAATTTTTGTACACCTTCCTCAAACAGAAAAATTCAGAGATATGCGGAAAAATACTGATAAAATCTGGGAAAAATCGGGAAAATTCAGAGACATTCTCAAAAATTTTGTAAACATTCAAGTAACAGTTGCAAAAAAAAAAAACATACCAATTAAAAAAATCACATAAGTTCAGAAAAATTCACATACATTCACAAAACTTGTTCACCAAACTTCAGAGTTGTTGTTTCCCCATCGAACCTACCTTTAAGATAAAAATTATTTGACTTTGGTTCTTGCGCACGCTTGCTCAGGTCGTACGGAGTGCTGCTCTGGGAGGTGATGTCGCTCGGCTACATGCCGTACACGGGGTGCGCCAACCGCAACGTCATGTCGCTGGTGGTGTCCGGCGGGCGCCTGGAGCCGCCACCCAACTGCCCGCCCTCCGTGTACGCCATCATGACGGCGTGCTGGCACCCGGAGCCGCCGCAGCGCCCCGACTTCGCCACCATCCTGGAGAAGCTGACCGCCTGCCTGCAGGTGGGCCCGCCCCCGCCACGCCCCGTTCGTCCTGCTTCAGGACGGTCATCGAGGAGCTCCCCGCGATAGTCTCGAACGGTCTGTTGCCCGGGTCGACTCTTGCCTGTTCAAGGTCGAAATCCTGTACAGTTTCGATTGAGTCTCGACCTCGAACCGTCAAGAGTCGACCCGGAAGAGAGTTGCCCGTTCGAGACCGTCGCGGGGAGCTCTCCGATGACCCTCCAGGTATATGATGGACGGAGGGGGGGGGGAGGGGGGATCACTTCGAAAAATCATTGTTCGGCCCTCAAATAATCAGTTTAAAATTTTAATCTAAATTCAGTCAAGAAAAAAATTACAAAATAATCTGAAAAATCGAGAAAAAATATATCAAAATCAGAGAGAAAAGAGTAAGAAATAATGAGAAAACTCAAAATTCCAGATCTGAATGACTGCGTCTGTTCCAGGATCCGGACACGTTGGCGACGCCGCTCAAGCCCATCGCAGGGCTCAGCGAGTCGGTAAGCAGGCGAGCGATGAGACCGTGTTGCAAAGGGTTTGCTCTTGGTTTCGTTCAGGAGTGCTGCTCTCGTGTGCCCCACCCCCACCCCCTCCAACACCCCCTGCCCGTCGCACTCCCCACACCACCCTACCCCGCTGAGCCTCAACCCACCCTCCTCCACCCCGACCAGGACGGCTGCATGGCTGCATGCCCCAGATCTGCCGGCCGCTCTTCAGCACTGGACTGTGCGGCTGCCGCTCAAAGCGACTAATATTTTATTTTTTTTGCCAGAGCTAATTTTTTGTCATATGCAAAGCCGCCGCCGTGCAAGGAGTTTTTCGACGCGGTTTTGTTGTTCTCTGATCCCCGAAAGACACTCACTGCTTGTGTTGTATTGGGATTTTCAGGGACTCCAAATTAGGTACAACCGGGACTTTGAAGCGATCTCCAAGTCATTAGCGCTTGCGCACGGCTGGCTATTCGACGGGAAGGTATGCGATTGAGATATCCGGATGACCGGGCGCACCAGGGTCACCGATATGGTGCCGCGCATTAAAGCACGCCCGGAAAGTTTTTGAGCACGTTGTGTGAACCTATTGAACATCAAAGGCTTTAATTCTTTTCTTCTAATTTTCTGTCGGTGATGTGCTGTGCCTGGCATGCGGTTTCAGGCAGATTAACGTGACCCCTGGTGCCCCCGCGGCCCCGGCTCCGGCCACGCGACCCCTCAGGTCAGGACACAACTCGGGCTGCCATGTGATTCCTAGAGGAACTCATTAGATGATCACTAGCTACCCATTAGCTCCATAGAGTGTCTGCCCAGACATTCAAGGTCCCGACCCCGACGAGTCGCTTATGCTGTGTGCGTGTTTGAGTGGGAGGAGGAGGGCGGGGGAGGACATAGAGGTCGAGGTCACTCTCAGACCAGACGTGCATTTAAAAAAAAATTCTACGGGACAGCTTTTCTTTGACGCTTTTGGCTTCTCTCCCAGCACCCTCTCGCCTAGTTTGCTGAAAAGGGGGCCGCATTCTCTTCGATCTGCAGATCAACAAAAGTTGGCAAATCGAAGACACATCCACCTTGAGGTGCGGTTAGATTTTTTGACATCAAGGTGCTAAGTTTTTCTCGCACTTTGTGAGTTATGGCCCAAAATGGGCTCGAAAGGACTCCCTCTGTCTCCCAGTGTGTAGTACGAAGCACTTCCCTGCACTGGACATCCAAGAGTACAAAATGTCACCCACGTGCGGGTGAATGAACTCTCTTTACACACTTGTTTGTGTGCAGCAAATCATCCACACAATTGTGGATGATAATGTGCCCACACAGTGAAAAATATATTTAGTAAATTTACGACACATTTCGTGATTTGTGATTACGACACAGAGTCGTAAATTTACGACAGCAAATTCTTTCTCATTAAAGAAAACTAAGTCAACACATGGTGTAAAATAATTATCGTAACAATACATCTGGAAGTTGTAACTTTACGACATTTATCATGGAAATTTTTTTCGTAATAACCTTTACGAAAATTTTCCAAAGTGCGTGCGTCCTTTTTTCATTTCAATGCACGGAAATAGTCATGGCGTGCAAGTTCGCAACTAAGCACTAAGCTCACCGACAAGTGTGTTTGGGGCTCGACACTCGCACACCGGCGCTGAAGCCAACGTAGTGTTCGCAGGACGCGGACGTGCTCACCTCCCCGCCGGCCATGAGCGTGGCCCCCTCCGCCTCCACCGAGCTGTCCAACCTGTCCTCGCCCGTGGACCAGGAGGCCGTCGAGAGGATGGAGCGCTCGCCCACGGCCGACTACCTGGTGCCCACGCCCCTGACGGCGGGGGCCGGACCGCCGGGGTCCGGGGCCGCGCCCGGGGGGGCCGCCACAGCCAGCGCGCCGCCGCTGCCCCACCGGCCGCCCCTGGGCCCCGCCCCCGGACAGGGACAGGGGCAAGGACCCGCCGAGGGCTGGATACCCGGCGCTACGCCGACCCGTGAGTACCCCGCTACTGCCGACGGATTCAGAAGATCGCTTTCGCATCTCCGTGTTAGGGCTCTTATTTGTACCCGGGTACCCGGGTAACCCGAGCGGGTACCCGTCCGGGTAGGAAACGGGTTGGCGGGTTTTCCCGGGTACCCGGGTTACCCGGGTAACCCGAGCGGGTACCAGTCCGGGTAGGAACCGGGTTGGCGGGTTTTCCCGGGTACCCGGGTTACCCGGGTAAACCCGGCGGACCCGCGCCTGTAGGTAGGCAAATTGATTTGCCTGTATGCCATTTTGCCTATACTTACAGGCGCGGTTCCACCGGGTTTACCCGGGTGCCCCGGGTACCCGGGTAAACCCGTCGACCCGGTTCCTACCCGGGTTACCCGGGTACCCGCGGGTCGGGTTTTTAAGAGCCCTACTCCGTGTCCTTGTCGCACTGAGGGTGATGCTCTGGGGTATTATGGCAGGGCCACATGAGTGCGACAAGGACGGAGGCGCGACAGCGATGTTCGGAATCAGACGACACGAGCTGACCGAGGAGCGGGGCAGGGAGCGCCTGTGAGTCGGTGGGTAGGCAACCGGCCGGACGCGGGTCCGTGCCGCTCGTAGGCGGTTGCCCGCCCGCCGGCCCGCGGGCGCCGCTCTGTTGACTTCTTGCGATGAAAACGCTCTCCTCGCTCTGCCTCTCTCTCTCTCTCTCTCGCACCTTTCCGGCGGAGCCCCATGAGTGCGACAGAGACAGGGCGAGGATAATGTTTTCTTTCGGAAAACGTCAGCTGCCCGGCGCCCAGCTCCGAGGGGGAAACAACTCTATAAAAAATTTGGTACTCCCTAAAATTCATAAAATTTCAGGAAAATTCAGAAAAGAAAAAATTAGAGAAATTTAAAAAAATTTAGAAACATTTAGGAACATTTACCAAAACTTTCGTAAAATTCAAGCAACACACCACAATTCAGAGTTGTTTCCCCCTCGCTTCAGCTCCCTCGGCTCTATGACCCAACTCACGCACCACGGAGTACACTCGCGGGGCCACCGCAGGGGCCTCTTTGATCAGTGCACATGTGACCTGGGTTGACAGGGTCCCGCTCCAAGCAGCCACTGCTCTCCGGGGACACGAGCCCCGGGCCCGGCGCCGGCTCCGGCTCCGGCTCCAGCCTCGGCAACCTGATGGGCATCGCCAACGGCAGGGCGATGTCGCCCTCCGCCAACCCCTTGCCCCTGGACCCGGCCCTGCTGGTCCGGCCCAACCCCAAGCTGAGGACCGAGGCGGACGGCGCGCCCTCCCCGATCACGGACGCGGAGATCACGTGCTGAGCGGTGCTGAGCCGTGCTTAACCTTGCTGAGCGGTGCTGAGCCAAGCGCCGAACTTGCGCAGCTCGCAGCCGTCTGGAAGCGTTAACACTCACGCCACGGCACAAAAACCCGCTCAAAGCGAAGAAGCGAGTGCTGTGAGGGAGTGAGATCAGTGCGGGGGGGACGTGCGCACGTGCGCGCCTCGCGGTGAGCTTTGTGATATACTGCCGCTTACCATTAGTCCGTTTCACTCCCGATTGATCTCGGTGCTGTAAGTCACTTACTCCAACAATCTCGTATTGACTTTTACCGTGCACTGCACGTTGTCCTTTTTTTTTTTCCCTCCCGCTTAACTTGAAGTGGGTTGACCAGCAGCCAGTTGCGTTGAAATCTGAAAGTGAGTGGTTGATGAATGGCGGAAAAAGCCGGGGAGGATTTGCGGGGGGATTTAAGTGGGTGGCTAGACCTACTCAACTCATGGTTGTGAAACCTGACCTTCTGTGTCCTTCTGTCTTGGAGGCGAGGAGTATAGTGTGGACGGCTCATGGTGGATGAAGCACATTGTCGACAGGAAGAAGGTACAAGAAAGTAGTCATATTTGAGCTCTCTGGCTAAAGAAATGAAAGAAAAAACCTCCGTGATAAAGAAATCATTTGACGAATGGCTTGCTTCAATGTGGTTGTAATTAACATAGTACCTGAGGAATGATTGTTAAATTAGGAGCATAAAATAAAGATACTTAGAATAATGAAAACTCGTTTCATAATAAACGTCCAGTTAAATAAGATTTGGGCTTTCAGAGGAAATCGCCTCTATAAGTAAAGTCTTTAAAATAAACTTAAACCTTTATGTTAGTATTTAATAATTTTTCTATGTGTTTTCAACTGTCAAGCTTTCCTAATATAAATCACTATGTTGAGTCTAAGTGCATCTTGTTCATTTCCATGAAAATTTCCATTGTGTACAGCTCTATTCCTTATTACCATATAAAAAATCTCATTGCTAACTTAATGCTATCTAGAATTATCCAGTGCTTTATATTATATTGCTCAAAAATTATAGAAGACATGAAGCATGAGTCCATGACAGAGAAAGAAAGCGAGCTTGAAAGATTGCATGTGAGAGAGAGAAAGAGAGTACAAGAGTTATAATTTTATTTTTCTGAATTTCAAATTAAGAAGACCATCTGCCGGCAGATCCCTCCAAGATGACCCACTAACTTGATCTGCAAGTGATCCAAAGGATATTTTATCTGCTGAAGTATCATTGCGACTTGTTTTATACTTGTTTTTGTTTAGGGAGTATGGGAGATATGTTGTTGAATTTCATAATTTAATTTCACCGCTCGGTAGATCAAGTAGTTTAGAAGAGATGAAGGGAGGGAAGTGGTAGAAGCAGAGGGAGAGAGTGGAGGACGGTGTGTACGAGAGAGAGAGAGAGAGAGAGAGAGAGAGAGAGAGAGAGAGAGAGAGAGAGAGAGAGAGAGAGAGAGAGAGAGAGAGAGAGAGAGAGAGAGAGAGAGAGAGAGAGAGAGAGGAAGAGGAGTGTGAGAGAGGAGTGTGAGAGATAGGTGACGTCATTATTTTCTGTTGCCGTTTCCTCACGGAGTAAACGGATTAGATGGTTTTGCACAGTGGAATCACAGGGTCCTTTTTGTTCAAAAAATAACATTAGTCAAAGATCGTAGATCTAAACATGTGTTGTAATGCGAAGACTGGAGGCCATGCTACCATGAAGGCAGGCTGGTGAAAAAGTAGGGAATTCCAAGGTTTGCGCTCAAACTTTCTCTAATTAGATCACATGAGTTGGCGGAAGCTGATTGCTCTACGACCGTGCATGGCGACAAACATCTCCCAATACTGTCCCTAATCTGTCGTTTCTCAATCGATCAGGTGTAGCACAAGATGCGAGACGCGCAGGCTCGCGGGGGCTATAGCACGTCATGAAAGTTGCCTACCTGTCCTTTCTCAGCACGTTCTCAAATCATTGAGGACGAACTATTTGAATACGTTTGTGAAGAAGAGAGTTTGCAAAGAACTTTGTTTACTTTGAAGCATCCCATTCTTTAGATTACGGTATGACATAACATGTTTCATCACTACAACAGGGGCTGTAAAATTTAAGTGGTACAGCCCTTGCTTATGTGGATTTCTTTATGTGCTGTAATTATTTTGTCTGAACAGCTTGATTGTAAACATTGAATATTTAGACGTACATACCTATGCCATGTGATGATTGTCTGTGTAATATGAACATTAGCAAACTAGATTAGATTTAAAAAAAATATTAAATTCAAAAAAACTGTTTCAAGACCCTCTAAAATGTGTAAAAGGAGCATGAAACACTTTGACAAAAATTGAAGACCTTGATACTCTGATTGGCCTCAGAAGCTTTTTTTCTCATGCTTATGATTCCAATCACCCTCTTTTTTAGATGAATCTCAGAGTTAGTGTGGAGCCTGAATCTATTCTTCTTGAGCCTGCAATACTATGTAAGATTGTGTCAAGGAAGATTCAACCCAACTCACTCTCAGCATGATAAAAGAAATCCTAAAACTGCCCTTATTTACAAATGTGCATTAAGTGAGTGCTGGGTTGAAGTCCTCAAAATGGTTCTCGGCTTGTAGTAGTTGAGAATTAACATCCTTAAAAAAAAGAAACAAGACATTCCAGAAATTTTTGGAATTTATTTTTTATAAATTAAATAGCTTTTACTCTGGTAATGCAAGCTCAAGTTCAAGGTAATATTATTTGAATCTCCAATCTTAGAAAAAGAATGCTTTGGAAAATCATGTTTCAATTTAGATAATAAACTTTGTGTCTTGTTAAATATTAATGTTTGAAGATCTGTAAAGCCCTCAATAATACTCGACCATAACAGAAAGAACAACAATGAAACCCAAATAAAATAGCTCCTCTATCTTTCACCTACCAACCTTACACCATGGAAATTCCAATTCTAAGCTGGATACATCCAAAGAAATGAGAGGTAAAAATAGTTTTTGGATGAAAAATATTTATGTACTCATACTGTACAAAAGTTTGGCAAAAACACACAGGAAACAACAGATTGAGACATATCAAGGCAATGAGAAATTTCGTCATAAAAGAAACGTGCACCAAATCAACAATTTTCCTCTCAATAAATACATGCTAAAGTAAGCACTGTAGCTGTAAGTAGCTATGACTGCAATAAAATAACCAATTCATTACACTTTCAGTATGCATGACACATAATATTAATCGTTTCTTGTAACAGTGATAATACCAATTCAAAACGATAATTGTGACAAAGTACTATAAACCTAAAATATTATTACTAAAGATTTTAGTAATATCGATAATCATAATACTCATAACATTAACAAATTTCTGATTTCAGAGGTCAAAGACAACATACATAATAATCAAATATATAACATCCACACAAATCCCACACACTCATCATTCACATAAAAATTTAATGTACAACAACTGATTTGGTGGAATGCACTCTTGAGAAATGCCTTCCAATGCAGTTTTTGTCAGACTACCTTGCATTACACTGGTTTTATGTGGCATGCAATGATAATTGTAAAAAATAAAGAGAACATACAGAATGCTTCAGGACACTGAAGCTCATTTCATTATTAACAAGTAAGAAATTTCTGATGAAAATTTGCTTTTGGTTTGTTTTTGTTTGTTTTTGTATTATTATTTTTTTTTAAAGCTTTGCCATTTAGAGTAACAGTCATAAAGTAACAGACATGAGCAGGTAATAATCATTATTTAAAACATCAGGTCTTGTGAACAATGAAGTATACCAGGAGGTACACTTGAAATAAACTTAATTTAGGTGGGTGAAGGTAAGGTAACTGTACAATTAAATAGTTAAATAACACATCTCAGTGTGAGAGAAACAGGAGAAAAAAGAAAACAAAAATTGTGGCTCCATTTGGACTGAGACCAGTGATCCCTGGTAGCACTAGTGGAGGAGTTACATACATACATATGTATACTTTAATGCATACATATATACATTAATAAATACAGATAGATGTATACACATTCATATTTATATATAAATATATGTATATCTATCATGAAATACATAAATCCTAACTGAGCATAGCCATGGCCCATAATAATCTGGACAGGTGAAATCAAGAATTGGTGCAGTTGAAGTGAGCATAACTTTTGGTCCTAAACAGATTACTCTGTCAAAAAGGAGCCACACTTTCAGTCATTAAGCTGATATTAATTTTAAAATTTTAACACAGGAGCAAGAAAACGCTAAAGTACACCGGGTACCCACCAATGAAAGCAAAAATTCATACACAGAATTCAATTAACATCACGCAAAAGAGATCACACAACTTTCACACATTTGAGTTTACTCTCTCACTCAGTCTCTTGATAAGAGTCCATTTTCATAATGTCAGTGTGATAGCATTGATAAAGATTCATGATCATACATAAATATAACCAGTGAAAAATTTTAAAAATAAAAATAATTTAAGCTTTCGGCATTTTAGAGACAATATATTATTAAATTAAATGGGCAGGAAGAGAAGGTCAGGTTAAAGAACTTCCAACTGCTGGAATGCCAACCCACATCTTATCACAACTTGAGTCCTCTCTGCCCAAGCCACCTCAGTACCCTCCCAACCTTCCATCTAGTCTTAACAATCATCTAAAGACTTTGGTAACTTTCCTGTAGAGTTATAATCACTTGCTTTGCAGTTATAATTTCTACAAAAGAGATTAGGAGACTGTTGGCAGAAAGCTTGCAAAACAAGTGAGGCAAGACAACAGTCAATACTAATTATACATAAAAACTCTTTTTTCTTTCACGTTAAATTAGGTAGGGGAAGGCAGGGAAGATCAGGCACAGCTAAACTTGGGCTATGAGTCAGGTTCATGTTTGCCGCCACAGATGCCACATCTAACACAGCACCAATGGCAGGCCCGCAGGGGTGGGTAACAGCAAAGGCAGGGTACAATTAAGGATAAAAGGGCCAGCCCAATCCAGCGTCTTCTTCTGGCAAGCCAATTTTCCTCTACAGGATTACAGTCACAAGGCTGTTGGACAAACTCTCCCTCTTCATCTGCCATACAATGATACAGCATGCACTGAGCACATGATATGCATGTCACATAATCCACTGCTGACTTAACACAGTCTGGGGCGAATTCACAGCTGCCTCGAGGATTGCTTTCTTCAGAAAATAGCTCCTGTAAAATACAATCACACTCAGGTACAGTCTCACTTCAGAAAAACAACATCAAAACTGGCAGGAGAAGATGTTCTTACCTGACAGTGTCTGCAGGATTTTCTCTTATCTTTTTTTTTGGTGGGCAATGCAGGCTGAGTTGATGAAGTTGTAGAGGTTAATGGAGTTTCAAGACTGGATTTTTTTAAGCTATCTCTCCGATCTTCAATGGAAGGATAAATATATTCATGCACAGCAGTTAACTGTACATATGAATAATTATCTGAGTTCCCAGGACCACCTCCTCCAGGGGGAGGCTCTTTAACTCTGGGACAATCAGATCCAGGTCCTGAACCTGGACTGTCAATGCTGTGACGAGATAGGTAATTAATTCTAGGGTGGCTTGTCATAGACAAATCACATGCTTGGGTAGATCCATATTTAGCACCGGATGAATCTGATGATGATTGAGAATCTCCTCGTTCAACAGGAAGATTCAATGTCTGTAATATACAGGTAGAGCAATTGTAAAATGTAAGAAGGGAAAAAGAAATCACAAGTACAAAATAGAAAAATTATTTGAAATACAAAAAGAAAATTCCCCAAGGAACTACTAACCATGAACACATCATCATCACCAGGATCTTCAGAGTAATTAGTGCAGTGATGTGAGGTTTCAATACCTGTGAAGTGGAGAAAAATAATGTATTCAATTTTTGATTTAAATTACATTTGACTGAATTGGTGAGGAAAATAAAACTCTGGGGGGCTCCTCACCTGGCAGTGGGCCAGTCTGGCAAGGGGGAAGAGGTAGATGTGGGTCTTTCTTACCATCTAGAAGGCCATTTCCAAAATGATGCACTAAGAAGCAAAATGGAAAAAGAAAAGGAAAATAAGAAGAATGGAACCAAAAACGCAAATAAAAGCTAACAAGCATGTGCTGATGAACTATGTGTTTCATTTTTTTGGTAGAGTAAAGTTAAAAGTTGCATTATTATGCTAAATAAAAGTGAAGCCAATAAAATTTCAACTTAATAAGCCCAACAGGGCAACCTACAAAATTACATACATGACAGTTCACATTTTTTGCAACAAAAAGATCATGTACATAATAATGTTAAGTTCTTTTGTTTAGCTCTTTCTCTCTAGGGTTGGTGAATTACAAAAGGTTGCTACTGATATTTAAGGCTTCAGAATGATTGCTTACACACCTTGTAAAAGTTCTTCTATAGCAGTTCGCACTCCTTTATCAAATGCCCGGGCATCGGCTGCTGTTTGAAATGTGAGCCCAAATTTCTTTTCACCAGTTCTCCAATGATGAAATGTAGGCATAACTTTATAATACTCAAAATCTTTCTTGATAAGGCAGCTAAGAACCTCCTAATATATGAAAGAAAAATTAATAATTAATAGAAGATAAGGACAGAATTCTATAATTATCTGTTTGAGAATTGAATTGCACGATTCCCACATTTTGCCTCCTAGCACTTTCCTGACTCTTAGAAAATATTGAAAAAATGACTTCCCAAACGAACTTATTAAAATGTCCATGATTTCTCCCGAGCAACAAGGCAGCACCTGCTGCTGAGCACTGACTTGTCTCAAACAAATCTTGAATGCAATACACTTCTGTCAGCTGACTTAATTTTTCTCCAAAACCATTAGATCAAATTGTCTGACTACCATTCTCTCCCATGACATTCCAAGTTTTCTGTTCTGGACTTTTGAGGGCCCTTGAAGAAAAGAGTAAAATCTAGTTTAGTCTTCAAGAAGATATACTTACAGACTGGTCTGATATTCTTTTTCCAAATATAAGATATTCATGGTTAGTCTCGTCCGGTGCTATTGAGCGCTTTCTAACAGACACATTGGAGAGTCCCCCACTACCCATGGGGACCCAACCACCAGTGCTGTCATCGCGCATCATCACCTGCGCCCGAACACGCACCAGGAAGGACCCACTGCTGCCACTGAAACAAATAAGTGTGTTTAGATATAGGACCAGAGTTAAATTTGATAGTAGTGTTTGTTTCATTGGCCAATACCTGTGCATCAATTTTGTGTGTTTAAGGTAGGGGATTATGAGATGGTAAAAGTTCAAGAGCATGCGACAGTTTACATCTTATCAAGGCAATAGATAAAATCTAGAGGAAGTAATATTGAAATTGAGAACAAACAAATCTCAGTTTTACTAGAGTGTTCATAACCTATCTTTGGTCTTGGCATAGTCTGGAAACTCTTGCAGACAAGCCAGGGGAGGTTAGATTGAAATTGACAATTTAAGGAACCGCATGAGACACGAGGAAAAGAATGTCTCAAACGAATAAATGGATTAAACACCCGAACAGAAGTAACTGGGACACGATCAGTTGAGGCTTTCTTTGTGTAAGCTTCATATTCCAATTTCCTCTCGTTTGAAGCAACATTACTTAAAACTAAACGAAAGAATGCCAACACTTGGGGCACTGGCAACTGAAAACAAATGGTCCCCAGCCCCTCCCCACCAAATAGACGTGAATGAAACTGCTGCCTGGCATGAATGAATGAATGAAGTAGTCTTCATTGATCAGCTCTCTGCAGCTGCACCACCATTCATGCATCCAAACTAATGCCACACAAATGGTCTGCACTGTACAGAATTTGCCAATCGTAAATTGTTAATAAACACAATAGCAGCACAAGAGACACAGCGGCGCTAGGAGGCAAAATACGGCCAGCATAGACGCTCTGATTTAGACTTTCGCACGCGAGCCATAAACGAAATCATAGGAGAGACATGATGTCCACGGGCCCGACCCGTCCCCACCGAGACCATTTCCTTCACTTTGTCAGTGTCTCCAAGCCATAGCAGCGCGGGAGAACAGATACTTACTCTTCACATCCTTCCGTCATTATGTAAGCCAAAGGAATTCCTACATTTGCCCCATTTCGTCCTTATTTTCACCATTTTTGAGGCATATAAAATACATCAGCCGCACTTCACAAGAGAATAGGCCTAGATCTCCCTCGGCCCAGTCCCCGTCCACTGCTTGTTGGATACTCCGCCCTTTCACGTGATGAGATATGGCGTCGAGTAGCCCAATAGCGAAGAAATTTCAGCCAAGTCCTCGTTCAAAGATGTGAAGTATTGCATTGGTTGATGAAATTTGTATTACTGGTACTGTTTAGCAAAATGCGACTTCTTCAGTACGCTTGACCAGCGGCTTGGAAAACGGAATCAATTAGACAGTGGCTGGCCTGCTAGAAGGCGGGAGCTGAGGGCCTCTGCAAAACGCTAAGCTTACCAGTACAAAATATCTCCCCTAGAAAAACATTGCTCCTGCAAGACATGGTGGTGGAATTGAGGATTGGAGACGTAAAAGACATATAGGGCTGATTTATGAATTCAATAGTTTCATTTCAACGTAAACTGGTTTCAGGGAAACAGAATTTCACACAAGTATAACAAAGATAAAGATAATTTTAGTAAAACATCTAAACAAGTTTATATACTTAAAGCAAAATTTTCAGAACAAGAAAGAAATAATTTACACAAAAATATATGTTTCTTCACATTAGTTTAGTACAAGGCACGCTTAGGAAGACATGAAGTAATGGCACAAAATATTTAACACATTTAAGGAAAAGTTAAACAAAACTAACGATAGACCCTGATCACATTACATATTTTCACAAAATTCAAAATATCAACCAGTTTTCAAACACAATTAACTCAAGAGATTCCAATTTTAAGTTTGATGGTGAACAGCAGTTGTATTAGCAGGATCTATTGTTACAAAGTAGTACTACAATTATTAATTATTCTTACAAAAATATTATTGCACAGTAGCTACTTAAATTAGGGTAAGAGAAAATTCCTCCACAAACATGGCACTATAGCTACTTAAGGAGTACCCTAAAACTGTTCACACACACAACTCAAATACATGAAAAGAAAAGATAATAGAAAGACAGCTTTGTAAAATGTTAAAAGAGGAGAGAAAAAAAAAACATACTCAAAGCATGCTGTTGTATTTCTTTCTATTTAAACATAAGTTGAATTCTATTCAATACATAATTTGTATATAGCATGGAGTATAGATATATTTGAAAAACATTGGTTATCACAATCAGATTTTGAACAGTTGTAGTTGACTCAAGTTCTCCCTTACTAAGACTTCCATAAGCAGGTTGTCAAATAGTAATTGGAAATAGGTTTACATCTTTCAATTAGGTTTCTCTTTCTTTTTCTTTCTTTTCTTTCTCTTTTTTTGAAAATGAGAGGTTTCTGTTCATAATTTTAATACTACCAGTTCTACAAGATGAGCCAAACATGGCTCCAATATGAAGAAAGCAAAATAGAACAAAAAGAAAACATTCATTTTAAGGCAAAATGTTCACAGAAAACATTCCCTACAAATAACTGACACCACATCACAGATTTCAGAGGGGATCCTACAGGAAAGTACAAAACCTGAGGCCTTCAGATGCCAAAAAAACAAAACACAGTATTTTAAAAAGATGAAAACTTGCGCCTATGGCTTTTATTTTTATCTCATCCAGCACAACACGCTTCTGGCTAATTTATTCCATTGACTGGTAAATATTGCAAGAAGTTTTCAAGTAATGCTTAACATAGTAGCATCATTATGCAACATCCTCAATATTACATTAAAATTGTCAAAATCACAGTTTGTCACAAGAGTAGTCAAAAACAAATATTTTGCCAGTGACCATTCATTCTACGGCGGGAGTCCAGTACCATCATGAGATGGTGAATCACATGGATTTGCAAAAGGTTGATGTCCATTTCTGTGTTTCAATATTGCCTTCCAAATTCTAAGTTCAACTCCAAGTTTGAGCTTCAGCTTTGAAAGATCACTTCTGGAGACATATGTAAGAACATCTTCGAGGCAAAGTTCCTCATCTTTAAATTTTTCTTGAGAACTTTTATCTACACCTAGTTTCTCCAGCCAATCGAATAAACCATCATCTTCCATAGAGGCATCACTCACACTTATTTGAGGAACCAATTGTTTTTTTGAAGATGTGTCAGGCACAACAGAATTGCATCCAAACGTGGAATCATCATGTTCAAGCATGAGCTGGATGCTATTTATTTGATTCTTGAGATCATGGATTGATTGACTTACTAGTGTTTGAAAAGATCTTTGTGTCTCCAAAAACTGGTGGAGAATGCACATATTTTCTTCTCTCATCTGCTCCATTTGTTCTCTTAAGTTGTCACTCTGGCATGGCTCTGCATCATGGTGTACATGTACCTGAGCAAGTACCTGTGAAGACACAGAACTACAATCAAGGTCTCTTTGGGAGGACTGATCTTCCCCTGTCATAGTAGCAAGGAGTTGTGGAGATAGGATAGTAATGGCAGCTTGTACAGCACTTCTCACTAAATTATCCAAAGCAAACATCCAATGGGGTTTGACATGCCTCATTTTTAAAACTTCCTTTACTGGGTCTTGGAAACGGTAAACAGCTAGATGAAGCTGATTAATTGACACCTCATCAAAGTCCAATTCTTTCTTCAGGCTTTGAAAAGCATCATTCAGAGCTTTTTTATTTTGATCTAAAATGTAAGTTCTTAAACTGTTTATCAAAGATCTCAACTGACTTTTTGAAAGAAGGGGATTTTCAACTTCTTCCATTAAACTGTCCATCCAAAGATCACAAACTTTGTCTTCGTCCTCTTCAAGGGCTCTGGAGAGGGTTGCTCTCTGTTGAGAATCTTTCCTTAGAAGATAAAATCCATCTTGTTCTCCTGTTGTTTCTGTTGTGCTGACAAGGTTTGGTGAGCCACAACCACTACGAGAAGTATTCAGTTCCACTTCAGGAGAAAGAAGGTTGCCAGATGAGCTGCGTCTAGATGTGCAGCCCGAATCTGTTTCACACAGCGATAAAGGGTGTGTATCCACATCAGGAGAAGCAGGAGACCGCGACATTGCAGCATTTGCACTCGTCTGTTTATCCAATTTTATAGGAATTCTTTCAGCAGGAACAGATATGCTTCTACTTAAATCTCTTGTTATATTTATGCTCTTCTTCTTCTCTGTTAAGAACACATCTTCTAATAGTTCAGCAGCTGTAGCTCTTTTCTCTGGTTCAGGTACAAAGCAGCGAAGGATAAAATTTTTGGCTCTTTCAGAAAGCTCTGTTGGAATCATTGGATGAATTTTATAGTATCCAACTTTAAAGACAGCAGCTTGAGGTGAACCAAGCTCAATGAAAGGTGGTTTACCAGTTGCCATTTCTACAATGGTACAGCCTAATGACCAAATATCTGCGGCAGCTCCGTAGCCTCTTTGTCCCTTATCAATAACTTCTGGTGCCATGTATTGAAGAGTGCCAGTGAATGTTCCTGTACTTGGACACAAAGCTGCAAGACGTTTTGATGTTCCAAAGTCAGATATTTTGACAACTCCATTGTACGTGTTGACAAGTGCATTATCACCCTTTATATCTCGATGCACAATTTTCTGATCATGCAAGTACTTCAAACCCTCCAAAATATGTTTTGTGTAGAAGGCAATTGCGGCTTCATTGCCTTTAAGAGGACCCCACTTGGAGCGTAACAGAGATGAAAGACTGCCTCCGGGAACCTGTTCCATGAAAATTTTAAAGTAACCATCTTCAGAGGCAGATCCTAAGTACTGGACTATGTTACGATGGCGAAGCTGAGAATGTAATTTAATTTCTTCATGCAGAGGCTGAACATCGCCAATTTTTTTCTCAGGGATTTCTTTTACAGCAATCCTCACTTGGGTTGTAAAATCTCTAGCAGCATAAACAACTCCATAGGTTCCTTTACCAAGAATAACTTTTTTCCCATTATCATCTAGATCATACTCATAACATATTTGATCTTTTGATAGATCAGTGTCTAAATCTGTAACCATGCCCTCTTGATCGGCAGTCATTTCCAAAATTAGTTTATGTAACCTTTCACGGCACATCTGGGAGGGAAGGTAGCATTGGAAGTCATCACCATTTTGGTGCACATACAGGAATAAGCTTCTTTCATCTCTTTTGTAAACACTCACACTTCTAATTTGATTCGCTGTGAAGAGCCAATCATGAACCTGATGGCAAACCACTTGTCCTTTCAAGCAGTTCAAACAAATATTTGATATTTGCAGTGATTTCTCTTCAGCTCCCAGATTGACTGTGACATAGCTTGGCATGAATACCCTATTGGGTTCAAGAACTAGCATTGGAAATCTTATATCGTTTTCTCCCCCATCAGTTTTGGTTGCTTCAACAAAAAACTCCATCCAAAATGCAAATATTTGCTCCTCTGGAGTTGGGGTAGACTCATCATTTTTCTTGCGAAATCTATCAATAAGTGCAATATTTCCTATTGTGCTCTTCAAATACCAATTGGGGGGCTTGAGTTTGAACATGCACATGGAAGCTTGAGTAGCTTTAGCATAGTCCTCAGCCAGAACACTAATCTCAAAAAATGTCGCAACATCCCAATAGTCTTTTAGAGAACTGAGGCTTCCTTTTTTACCAATTAAATTGTTAAGTACCCTGCCAATATTTTGCAACTCTTCAGACTTTGAGAATTCATTGCCAGCTATGACCAAGAGAGTAGCTAAATTTATTCCTGCATATTCATTGGGTTGAATTTCAAAGCCTTTTCGGTACCAATGTATGGCTTTGTTGAGGCTTTCCTGATCCTGGTGACCAGATTCCACAAATTTATCCTTGTAAATTCTTCCACATAAACATAACATATCTGGAAACTGTCCCTCCTTCTTCTCTAAACTCCGCTCTACAACACGTCGAGCATGTTCTCTATCACCCTCACGATTTCTTCGAGCTAGAGCAAAAGCATACAAATACGCTATATGAGGAGTTTGAGTATAACTCTTTTGAGTGTGTAAACTCTTCAGATTGTTAACCAATGTGACCATGGCATCATAATCTTGCACATCTCTAAATGACAACAATAAACTTAAAACTACATCTCCAGATACCATGCTGGGGTCATCAAGCCTCTTTTGTAAGTTATGAAGAACTTTTGCCAATTCATCTCCAGAATAATTGTCTCTTGCTTTACGTAGATCTGCAAGAAACTTTTCTTTCATGTGAGCTTTGGATTGTACTTCTACATCCTGCAGTAATTTCTTCAATTTGTAAGACAGATGGAGCTTGCCATCAGAGATTGCTTCTTCACCTGCCACTTTCGACACACAAGAGCTTAGAGTCACATTGCAAACTCCAACATCATTTAATTTATAGGCCACAAAAGTGTAAGAGGTACAAGAAATCTTCAGTCGAAGAGTACCTTCAGAGTCTGTGTCATTTGTTAATAAAATATTCTCTTTCATACTGAAACTCTCACGAATCCCTAGATGATAAAACAGAGCACTTTGCTGAGTCTGCACAGAGAGATCAACTATGGCCACATCAGCGTTGTAAAATGTATCTAATACATTAGTTTCACCAAAATCCAACTTCTCAAATTGAATATGATGTGCATTTGCATTTACCAGTGCACATGCTTCTTTCACTTCTTCCCAAGCACGCTTGCGTTGAGACAAGTTTTCCGCTTGAAGTAAATCAATGACACAAACAATGTCCATACAGCTGCGCTGTTGACTATGCAGGCTAGGAGCTGTTGATTGACATGCTGTATGACTAGATGCATCACTGTTGCTCCCAACACTGTCAGTTACACTTGAATCTTGTGGATGCGGTTCTACACCTCCCATGTTGTCACTTGAGGGCATACTTGAAGCTTACATTCACGGCACATCAGTTAGTCAATCACATAAGATGCATCTTCTTGAATTCTTCATCAAACCAATATATATTTGTAACTTCAGTGTCTAAAACAGATTTAAAAAATTAAAGGACTGTAAAATGACAATACAGAACCTGTAACGATACCTACGGAACATTTCAGGTATAGAACCGAAACTCACATGGACCATGTATGACAGCACACATTTCCATTCACATCAGTTATGAGTTATAAATTGGAAGCAAAAATGGTTGCTAAACATTAGTTCTCTACGTGAGATTCCTTGTTGTTCTGCAGAGCCTAGGAAAGAAAAAAAAATGTACATCCTTAGGTTTAAGAACTGTTGAAGGTTGAATTGGTATATAACACAAAGAAGCAGATCAAGTGACTTCCTTTCGCATCAATACCTGAAATAATGGGGAGAAACGCCCACTCGACGCCCACATATTACAGTGCCCTTGAATGAAACACGAATGTACGAGCTTCAAATACAGAAAACAATAATAAAAGTCTTTCTGAAGACAAAATCAATGCTGCACTCAGCCTGTTGCATCGAAAAGATTGAACTTCCCTTTTATCGATCCTCCAAAAAAAAGTTATGGGACCGGCTTCCAGGTAAGAAACTTGACATTTAGTAATCAACGCGAACATAGTGTCACCCAAAGCGACACCACCATTGGTACTTAAAATACAAAGATCTGTTTCGCAGAAAATGTTTATTTATTTCCTCCCATAATGTTGGTAGTGATAATCAACACTGTTGACAACAGAAAGATCTTTCTCTTTTATTGTTAAACACGATCATATACTTTTCAGGTTTCCGTTTTATGGAGAGCGGTTGATTAAAATAAATTTATTAGAAATCGAAGCAATCAATTTCCAGTTTACGAAGAGGGAGAAACGTGTAGCTGCATGGCAAAGGAAAATGCTAGCAGACAGCAGACAGGGAGGCAGAGAAGGTGGACGATGAGGAGAGGCGGAAGGGTAAGGGAGGGTAAGGGAGGGGCTGCAAGAGGAGATTTAATTTTCTAACCTACATTCAGCATGCCCAAAAATAGAGTGTTGGTGTTCTCGAACGTCCGGTAGTTTTCTACCCTTTCTATTCTAAGGTAAACAGCGTGGCGTGGGGTTATAAAGCGTGTTCAGCTTCACTCGGAGTAGTTTCAGTTGAAACATGGCGAAAGAAGGTGTGAACGGTGAAAAGTCTCCTCAACAGTGGAAAGAAGAAGGGAATGCAGCTTTCAAGGAAAGTGATTGGGAGGGAGCAATACATTGCTACTCCAAAGCCATTCAACTTACTAAAGAGGATGGTCCGGAGAAGAGCGTGTTTTTAAAAAACCGGGCTGCAGCTTATCTTAAGATGAATGACAATGAGAAAGCATTATCAGATTGCAGTGCTGCCCTAGATATTGTGCCGAATGATCCCAAGTCTCTATTCAGACGTTGCCAAGCATTAGAAGCCCTAGACCGACCTGAAGAGGCTTACCGCGATGCCCGTCAAGTTCATACAGTTGATCCTGGAAACAAGGCAATACAACCAGTTCTAGCTCGCCTTCACAAGATTGTTCAAGAACGTTTGAAACTTATGTCGCAGACTTCTAACAAGGTTGCAAAGATGTTCGAGATTGCTTTTGACATGACAGCGGAGAGAGATAAACGGGAGCAAGCTTTGAATAACATGGTTGTCTTGGCTCGTGAAAATGCAGGAAGTGACGCTATGTTCAAGGCAGGTGTTGTTAGCAAGGTGGCATCCCTTCTAAAGCTGGAAAAGAATGAGGAAATTTTCTTAGGTGGTGTCAGAATAATTGGAGAGCTCTGCAAAGAACACCTCGAAAGAACCAAAGCCATTCTACAGGAGTTGGGTGTGCCTTGGTTTTTAGACATCCTGAACTGTCAGAAAGAGCAGCAAGTTAATGCATCACAATATTGTCTACAAACTATATTAAATACTTTGAGCGGAATGACAAACAAACCGGAGAGCAAACCGAAGACTGAATTGTGTGAACAAAACAAGAATGAGATTGATACTCTTCTTACTTGTCTGGTTTTCAGTGTTACCAGTCGCACATTGTCAGGACTTGGAAGGGATGCAATTATTGAGCTGCTCATGAGAAATGTTCACTACTCTGCTTTAAACTGGGCTCATCGGCTTGTGGAAATTCGTGGTTTGCAAAGATTAATGGAAGTTGCTAGTGAACTGAAAGAATACAAATATGAATCTGCCATGGAAATCACTGATTCTACCCGTTCATTGGTTTCCGTTTGCCTTGCTAGGATTTATGAAAATATGTACTATGACAGAGCACGTCAAGATTTCATCAGCAACATAGATGATTATGTGAAAGGAAAATTAATCACACCAGAGCTAGAATCAAAAGTGCGAGTTGTTGTTGCTTTGACATCGCTACTGCTTGGGCCCCTTGATGTAGGCAACAATATTGTGGCAAGGGATGGTATGATGGAAATGATCCTTGTAATGGCTGGCACAGATGATGTTCTGCAACAGAAAGTGGCATGTGAATGCATTATTGCAGCCAGTTCCAAAAAAGACAAAGTAAAATCAATCATCAGTCAAGGAGTCAATATTCTGAAGAAACTATATCAATCCAAAGATGATGGAATTCGTGTACGAGCTTTGGTAGGTTTGTGCAAACTTGGTAGCAGTGGAGGAACAGATGCTTCCATTCGTCCATTTGCAGATGGAGCCACAACCAAACTGGCAGAGGCTTGCCGTAGATTTTTAATTAGCCCGTCAAAGGATGCTGATATGAGACGATGGGCTGCTGAAGGGTTATCATACTTAACTCTTGATGCTGATGTCAAGGAAAAGCTTATAGCGGACAAAGCAGCAATTCAGGCTCTCATTGAGCTGGCTAAAACTGGGAACCAGGCAGCTGTATACGGTGTTGTGACAACATTTGTAAACCTTTGCAATGCCTATGAGAAGCAAGAGGTTATTCCTGAGATGGTTGAACTTGCTAAATTTGCTAAGCATCATATCCCAGAAGATCACGAGTTGGATGATCCAGATTTTATCTCGAAAAGGCTTATTATTCTGGCAAAAGAAGGTATCACCACTGCCCTGGTTGCACTTGCTAAAACTGAAAGCCACAACAGCAAAGAACTTATTGCTCGCATATTTAATGCGATATGCAGCCAACAGGAACTCAGAGGTCTAGTAGTACAGCAAGGTGGGGCTAAAGCTCTGTTGCCTATGGCTTTGGAAGGCACAGAGAAGGGTATTCGGCAAGCTGCTCAGGCATTGGCTCGTATAGGTATTACAATCAATCCAGAAGTAGCATTCCCAGGGCAACGTAATGTTGAAGTCATTAGACCCTTGATTTCTTTACTGCATCCTGAATGTACCGCCTTAGAAAATTTTGAAGCTCTTCTTGCGCTTTGTAACTTGGCCGGTTTGAATGAAACTGTACGGTCAAGAATAATTAAAGAACATGGTGTTCCCAAAATCGAAGGCTATATGTTTGAAGATCATGAAATGCTCAGGCGTGCAGCTACTCAAGTTATAACAAATTTGATACTGTCACCAGAGCTTGTTAAGATGTATGAAGGAAATAATGACAAAACAAAGTATCTTGTGCTCCTTAGTGCTGATGAAGATATTGAAACAGCCATGGCAGCTGCAGGGGCACTTGCCCAACTTACAGCTGTGAGTAAAAAATGCTGCAAGAAGATATTTGAAGTGGACACATGGGTTGAAAGTATACAATCTCTACTTGGAAATCCAGATGTTGGTCTTCAATATAGGGGAGTCTACATTGTCAACAATTTGATGCAATCCAGCAAAGAGGTAGCAGAAAAGATCATCTCAACAAATATCATGGAAATATTGATGGCCTTATCCCTTCTGGAAGATGGTGATGAGAAAGTAAAAAAATATGCTCTTGAGGCATTGAAGTCTGCTGAACAATGGAAATTGATTAAGAAGCCAGGAGCTAATTCAGATGAAGAAAATGAAGAGGACCTTGAGTAACAGACTGATTGACCAAAGATCATTGCTGTTGTTTTGTTTTGACCATTGTATTAATTTGTCTGACCATTTGAAAGAACTTTTTATCAGTAGATTGTAAAATGAACTGAAGACTTACCTACTTTGTATTTGGTCCAATTACTTATTTAACAACTGGCCTTGCACTCAAAAATGCAATTATAGCTTTTTAAAAAATTATTGTACCTGCCCATAGATAGTATTGACTTATTGCTTTAAATGTGAAGAAATTATATTCTTCCTTTGAACAGTATTCAATGGAGAAGTGTGCCTTGTTTAAAATCAAATTCATTTTTAATGTTACACAGACCCTACTGTTGCCAGATTTTCTTTTAGTATTGTCACCGTTCTAGTAGGTATTATTTATGTGTATGATGTATTGTTCCTCAGCTGCGTAGTTTTTTTTATGGATTTCAATCCATATGAGGTCTAGTACTCTCTTGATGTTAGCAACATTAATTACTGAACTGAAGTTGGATGTTTTTGTAATGACTGTTTTACTCTACGGAGAGATCTTTTGCTAGCAATGTAAGTAGTTGAGATCCTCCCTTAACTTAATTGTCCTGTTGAACTGAAATCAGTGTTAAGAGATATTAAATCGTTTTTATCTTACAGTGCCTTTTTTTTTCAATTTTGATACTTAAATCCCTGTCTGAGAGAAGGGTTCAAGTTTCTTAAATAGGCAGTATAGTTCTAGTATTTAAAGTTTTATAATTACAAAAATAGACAACTTAAATAATTTTGACTTTACATCATAGAAGGTCTAAATGCTCACAGGAATGGTTAACATTAGGTAGTCTAATCAGTACTAAATGCGCCATCTATATCTTCAGATATAACATCACAGTGCTGAGCTTAGGAAACAGAAATTAAAGTAGTCAATATAAATCTGGCTTATAAACAAAAAATCAAATTGAACTGAATGTGATAGTGTTGAAACCCATTTTCATTTCATTGAAAAAAC
Organism: Frankliniella fusca; assembly: GCA_029379305.1. Lineage (NCBI taxonomy): Eukaryota > Metazoa > Arthropoda > Insecta > Thysanoptera > Thripidae > Frankliniella > Frankliniella fusca. The sequence goes on from JAHWGI010001090.1 coordinate 595,154, forward strand.
ACGGGAGGTACAACCTAGAGGTTAATCTTCAGCCTCCTTCTCCTTGGGAGCTGATGGCTCGCAACTTTTTTCAGAAACATTAAGCTTTTCTAGTTGCTCTGTAACTTCTGATGTGTCTTTTTTCTCTGCTTCAGCATCCTTTTTCTCAGTGGCAGAGGCATCAGCATCTTCCTCATCACTCACATCTTCCTCTTCAGATTGATCCTTGTAAACTGAACAAAAAAAACACATACGTATGAGAGGAAAAAGAAAAAGCTGCTCTTCAAATAATAAGAAAGATTCCACATGAACCAACCATGTTCTTTTACAAGGGCCTTGGCTTCTTCAAACTTTTCTTTCCATCTCTGTGCAACTGAAAAATAACATGAAGATGTAACAATTCATCCTAGAAGTACACATTATTAACAAAATTTATTCAAAAACACTAACACTCTGCATTGGCAAAGCGAATAGCCAGAAGTTCAGGTCGAGGCGTCTCATCAGCATAGTCCGCTTTACAACTCCACACCCAAGCCCTGTCACTACCACAATTGGGAGTGAGTTCCATCCAAGGAGTTACTAAAAAAAAGAAAATAAAGGCAAAGTCTGACAAATTTGTTTAGAAAGACATAGCATAGCTTTCAGATCTGAAAACACGTACCATAATGATTGGCACAAATCTTCAGGGTCTTATCCCTCCTCATGACAACTCTTACTGTGTTTCTTGTGCGGTGCCTGAGGAGTTTGACATCTCCGATTCCTCGGTCTTTCCATTCGGAGGGCGATTCAGAAGAATCAAAACGGAAAAGTTTGGCTCGCCTGGAAGAATAATTAGTGTACAATAACTTCTCTCCATTAATTTGGAGAGACAGATAAAAACTACATTTTTAAGAGGTGCATACAATTTGATCATTTCCTCCTCATCCTCCTCCATTGTTGGTACAACTACTTCAGGTAATGTCACAATGGGTTCAAAGTGAGGGTCAGGTTCAGAGGCTGTTGAATTGTTCAAATTGGCAGCTCCTCCTTCTCCACTTCCATCTCCTGTGCCATTTGCAGCAGCAGCCGCCTAAAGAATTACACAAAAAAGAAACACATGGAATTATTGTTTTTTGTACTTTATTCCCAAAACGCCAATGCGTACTGACATGACATGTCATTGTAGGACCTAATTAGCTACAATTATTAAATCTTATAAAACACAGAGAAACATTCTTTAAAATATGTAATCGATAAGATGTATGTAAGACTAACATAAAATAAAATAGATTGATAAGGGAAGATGGAAGGTTTGGAAGTTACTTGAACCACCATAGTTCAGAAAACAGACAGAAATGCATTCACACACTGTACTTTGAGTTCTGGCGCTGAGAATCGACTGATGACCTCAAGTACCAAGAGACTAAAAAATTCTGGGGGAAATGCGGGGGTAAACACCAACAAGGTACTATAACCTTGTGGCTCAACTAGAAGAATTTACGAAACCTATCATCAACTGATATCGTTAAATTAGAAATTTTAAGAAGAAAGGAAATACAAAACTAGCCAAAGGACATTGACAGTTAAGATGATCAGAGCGAAAAAACACATATTTGAATTTAAGACGCACATCACAACCACCACACTATAAAGACTTCCGGCACTAGACAATTAACAATACTTACTGTTTCTCCTTCAGTCATGATGTGCTGAGAAGATTCGGACACTGTTGGACACTGACCGATGAGACAGGAACGGAGCGGGAATACAAGAAAAATAGCCAGAAATGGAAAACTCAGAACCGGCGTTCCTCAACCACGGTGCGCCTCACCGAAGTTCAAGTTCCAAACAAACCCATACCACCCGCACTCCGCCGCCGCCACCCGCAACACCATGCAGTGTTGTCAAGTGGTCAGTTTCATAAACACCATTTCATTTATCGCTGTGTTAATTGAGTTCTGTTTCAAAGAGGGCGACTAATTGTAATAAATAAAATATACGGAGCGAAGATTTTATCATCATTGTTATTTTAAAGCTATTAGGATTGAAGCCTGTCCTGATTTAAGCGATAACTGATAACTTGACATGTCAGCCTGGCAAAACCACCGGCCGGGCCCCCCGCCCACCCCCCGCCGTGGCACGCATTTTGTTAAACGCACCGCTCTCGGGAACCAGGCGTTGCTCAGAAATTTCATACGGTAGATTTAAAAGCTCAAAGTCTAGAGAACGTTTGGCTCGTTCGTGTTGAAGTGTACGACTTCCCTTCAGCATAAGAAATTACTGTTTTAAAACGGCACTCGTGCCTTGGAATACTGAACCGTCTTTCGAAATACCTGGGTGTCATCATCCAGAATAATGATTATTGTACTTTTCTCTTTCTTAAAGAGAATAGGTTCATCCACTTCGCTTCCTTTTTACCTCCACTGCAAGCATTTATCACGCTTCTCTACCACTCTCCTCAAGCGAGCGCTCGCTGACTGCTCTGAACGCCCAGGCTTTAACCACTTTAACGAGCCTTAACTGAATGTAGCACTATGTATATCCCTCCCCTATCCGAAATTTGAAGAAAAATTCTTCCTCACACTATGGCAAGCGCCCCTCTTTTAATCCATCTGAACCAAACTTTTACTCTACCGAATATCAAGACCGAAACAATGAGGGTATCGGGAACATTGAGAGGTACCTAGAAAGAGGGTACCATGTACCATAGGTGTGAATAAAAAAAGGCGTTTCATTTGATTTTCGCCCCAAATTTAATTTACAACCAAGGTTCACAGCGTCGATTTGAAAAAAAAATTGAAGGATTATTTTCCAACATCCCCCACAGTCCGAGACGTCTGCATAAATTTCAGGGTGCTAAGTCCGTCGCTTAACGCACGATGCGGATTGAATCCCGCCCTTTACAAGGTGCCCCACGCAGAGTCCCCGCGCCCGCGCGCACAAGTTCGTTGAGCTAAGCAGGACGTCGTAGATGCCAGCGCGTCAATGCGACGCCATTGACTGTACCCCACATCTACAAGAGGCTCTCGCCGCTGGTAACCTATCGCGGATTGGGCGGCAAGAAGTTTTTTGTGTGATAGCCGTTTGAATGTTTACTTTATTGGGGCCCGAGGCGATTTATTTTCGCGAAACCGAGTGAAGCGTGTGGCCCCTGAAAAGTGTTGTTGAAAATAACTGCGGCACATTAACCTACGGCCCGACATATTCGAAGTGGATAATCATTTCAGTGGTGTCATGGCGGCGGCGCCTAGCGGCCAATCAGAGTCTCCGTTCCATTGCGGTTAGGACGCTATCTTTTCGCCTGCTATTTCGCGTCGGTGCGTAGAAATTGCCGCGCTCATCGATTTGTTCAGTGCTTGTGTTGTGATACCTTCAAAACAAAAGTGGGAGTGTGACTGCTACTTTGAGAGGGGTAGAATCGTACTCCTTGAACTATTTGCGCCTTTCTGGCTACTTGGTCACGTGACTCGGGTAAAAAATGGCGCAAAGACCAGACTGTAAACATGGATTACGGTTTCGTGTAGTTGTGTCATTAGTATTTGTATACAATGAAGTGTTTGTGTGAACCACGTGCAAAACTGTGATTATTGTGTGACATCAAGCAAACAAGATGACGGGAAGAGGAACGAAAAGGAGGGGGCGGCCCCCGAAATCTGTCGTTATGGAAAGGCCAAAGAAGTTTCAGTACCATCTAATGAAGAAGCCCAAGTACCTTCTCAATCAGCAAACCACTGGCCCTGAAACACCGAGTTCTCAACCAAGTACCCCTACTCAGTCCAGAGCATCTTCCCCTGTCACTCGGGAAAGGCGCAAACGACGCGGCCGAGGCGGTCGAGAGAGTTCAAGGAAGGGCCGTGGGGGAGGTTATGGTTCTCACAGGAGAGGTTATAATCCAGACGCTATCCATGAAAAAGATTCCGAATATCACTACGGTTCGGATTTCGGAGACGAGTCCAGTGGCAAAAGTGATGATGACGATGATCTCAAGACTGAAAGTGAAGAGAGCTTCGAAGGAGATGACCCATCCAGTGATAGTGACTTTTCGCTCTCTAGCTACAGCACTGCGGATGGAGGTGGTCGCAGATCTTACTATCAGAGAGCACCCAGTCCTGAGCCACTGTGGCTGCAGAATAGAGAATTACCCCCCTTAGACCTACCAAAGCCCTCAGAAGATTTGTTAGTTCCCCGAGAACTTGTCATGCATGCTTTAAGCATTTATGAAGTCCTTCGTCACTTTAGAGCGCTGGTTCGCCTGTCACCTTTCAGAGTTGAAGACTTTTGTGCTGCAGTTACTTGCGAAGAACAGAGCATTCTTCTTGCAGAAATTCATATTACATTATTGAAGGCTATTTTACGAGAGGAGGATGCTCAGCAGACTCACTTTGGAGCTTTGGACCAGAAAGACACTGTTAATGTTACACTTTTCTTTGTTGATGCTATGACTTGGCCAGAAGTGCTGCGGTCTTATGTCGAAAGTGACCCCAACTTTGATCAGAGTGTCTTAGAACTGTTAAACAACTGTGAATATCCATTTACTTCTCCAGAAACAAGATTAAAAGTTCTTCAGTTTCTCACAGATCAGTTTCTGATTACCAATCCTGTTCGTGAGGATCTACTTAGTGAAGGTGAGTTTTGTCTCACAAAGTTGTGGTATTTAAATGTAGTTAGAGAACCATGTTGAAGTTACTTTCAGTATCATTTGTTAAAATGATTTTTTTTTCCTTTTTTTTTTTCACTTGTGAGTATTTGTTTGTTTCATAGTTAAAAAACTCCAATTTAATTTTTTGTTCTCTGAAACTGAGGTACTCGAGGGGAAATAACCTATGCCTTGGTGTACACTACTAACTCAAATAATTTAGTCCAACTCAAATTCAAGCCAATTCAACCTAATTCAAATCTAATTCCATTTCAATTCAAGCCAATTCAAACCCAATCTAAGCCAATTCACACACCAATTCAGTCCAATTCATAGGTAATTGTAGCCAATCCAGAGGCAGTTCATATCCAATTCACTAGATTTGTACACTAAATCGCGTTGTTATTTCCCCTTGGAGGTACTTGTATTGGAAGTTTTATTCAGATTGCCAAGCTATTAGACTTGCTTCTTTTTGTTGAGTTGAGTCGAAGTTGTTTATGTTATATCACAGATTGAAATAGCTGATATGTTGTTTTTTCCTCCCATTTTGTAGTCAAGTTCCATTACGATGACCACTGTCGCATTTGCCATCGCCTGGGAGACCTGCTGTGTTGTGAGACGTGCCCTGCAGTTTTTCATTTGGAGTGTGTTGATCCTCCTCTTGGTGATGTCCCTACTGAAGACTGGCAGTGCAATCTTTGTAAAGCTCACAGGGTTAGTAAAATCTCTGGTATACATAATTTAAAATTAAAATTGTAACTACTCAACTTGGGTTTACTCTTGAATGCTATAATTTGTTTTGGTAGGTGCCAGGTGTCATGGATTGCATTCCAGATGTGGAGAAAAATGGAAATTTGTGCAGACAAGAGCATTTAGGATTTGATAGGCATGGCAGAAAGTACTGGTTTTTGTGCCGAAGATTGTTTGTGTATGTATTCAATGTTATTTTCCATTCATCACAACCATTGTAGAAAAGTTATTCCTTTTAGAAACTTTTTTACCATGTATTGATTATATTTCTTCAGGGAAAGTGAAGATGGTGAAGTGTGGTACTACAGTACACCAACTCAACTTGATGAGCTCATTGACACATTGGATGCTGCTGACATGGAGGCTGCCCTCTGCAGAGAATTGAGCGATTTCCGAGAAGAAATGGTGCGGCAGATGGAAATAACTGAAAAACTGACAAGTCAAAGCAAAGGAAACAAGAAATCCTACTTTGATTATGACAATGGTAAGGGCAGATTTTTTCCAAAATGTAGTTATATATTCTCTTGGTGCATTACTTGCCAACATCTTAATTTTTGACAGCACAAATTGTCAAAGCCCAAAAGGAACGTGCTGAAAGAAAGATCAAGGAGGAGGAAGAGAAAAAGAGGCAGGAGCAAGAAGAAGAAGACAGAAGACGTGATGGATCCAATGTAATGCTTGATCATGAACTACCGTGTGATGAGTCTACTATGGAGGAAGAAGTATCTTGTACTTCTCCTGTAACAATTGTAAGTTAAAACTTCTTTACAGCTTCTTACTATGGCTGTGTAATCAAAAATTATCTTATGTTGACTTAATTTCAGGAAACATCTGAGACTATTAATAGTAAAAGAACGACAACAACTAAAGAGAGTGAAGATTCTGAACAGATTACCACCACAGTTACAACAACGAAAACAACTACCACAACGGGTAATTACTTTTGACCCTGCATAATCAATTTAAATGTTTATTCAATCAGTTAATTTGATTATTTTTTCGTTTTCTCTCTAGTAACCATGTCTAAGGGGGATGATAGTGGTCCAGACAGTGTGAAGAGTGATGAAAAGGAAGAGGAGGAAGAAACTACAACGCGTAAGCTACTTGTGTGCTGTGCAGCTCTGATTTTATGCAAGAGCGAAAGGGGGTGTTGTATAATGCAATGCACTTCTAATGTTTGCTACCGTTGTACAGGTCGCAGGGTCTCTGAAAGAGTAACAAGATCTAAAACTGGTTCTTTGCAACCCAGAACATTTAATATGGATGATCTTAAGAGAAGGAGCACTGCAATATCTTCTAAAGAAGATGAGAAAGAGGGAATGCTTGATAAAGAAACACGCTTGACAAGGCTCAAGGCTCAGCAAATAGCTACTGGTAAACAATGTTGTCTGTGACTTTATTCTTATCCCTCTTCTGTGTCACATACAAAGGTTTTAATATTCAATTTTTTGAATTAGGTACATTCCTCTTCAAGTTAGGAATGGAAAATGGCTTTAAGAGTTATACCAACCATTACTCAACAAATCCTGCAGCGCTGAATAAGCCTCAGCGTAATGAAGAAAGGGATAAGAAAAGACATCTATCTCACAAATTTTCTCTAACTCCGGCTGCAGAATTTAAGTGGATGGGTGCTACTCATGGTAATATTTTAGAGTGCTCTGCCTTCTTTTTAATTGATGTCTAAGTGTCATGGTGGTTTAGTTTATTACCGAATTATTTGCTTTTTATGATAGGTGCTAGGTCAATCCTTGTGAATACTCTTCGTCTTACTCTCCTACAACTTGAGTCAACCATTCAAGCACCCTTCATGCACCCTAATTGGCCTTTAATGAGAAAGCCGTGGGTGGAAACAGTGGGAAAATGCGTTAATCCCAAAGACTTTGCTCGTGTCCTCACAGTTTTATCTGTTTGTATCAAGCCAGTTGTATTTGCTTCTGTGTGGCATGAACAGTTAGGTCATATCAAATTGCAACGAATTACTGCAAACGATAGAGAGGAACGCAAGAGAATTGAGAAAAAAGAAAAGAAGGATAAAGAGGTGAGCATTACGTGATCAGTATGGTTTGGTTTCCTACTCAAAACCTAGACTCTTGATGTAATATTTTCTTATTTTTTTATTATTGTTATGATAATCAGGATGAAGAGGAAAGAAATCGCTTGACATATAACTTTGTTAAGTATACACTTGGGCTGAAACATGTTGTATGGAAGCAAAAGGGGGAAGAGTACAGGGTTCACGGTCAGTGGGGATGGTTGTGGCTTTCAGCTGCTCGCAAATTTGTCATCCAGGACTGTCACAAAATGGGTCTGAGGGCAGGGCCACAGAAAATTATGGTGCAAGTCAAGGGTAAGTTCTGATTTGAAATCATCTGAAAGTTTTTTCAGTGTTATATGATGGAAAATACAGTTAATTTTTGCTCATTATCGCAATTAGATGACAGCGGTACGAAAATTCTCCAAGTTGATCCCAAGACATACAAATTTTTGGAAAAGAAATGGAGGGATGAGAAACCTGAAGGTGATGCAGCCCCAGAAGACGACTCTTGTGGCTTGACTCCTGCAGCAGCAAGTATGTCTTGTCTTAAAAACTCCTTTAATTTTGCTTATTTAATATTATGAATGCTTTATTTTTTATTCCCTGTCTCAAAACAGATGCTCTTCGAAACCTAAAAGTTCTTCCTCCTATATCTGAATTTGAAGAAATTAACATCAGTGCAGCCTTAACTTCAACTGCACGTTTACACTATCCCAAAGTTGCTCGTAGGTCTCGTCTTGATGAACTGCTTGGGAGAAGAACTGCCTTGAAAGTTCTTGAAGAACGTCGTTTGGCACAGCTTGTAAGCTATTCTCTCCTTGCTGCTCTTGACTTGTACACAGCTCAAGAGTCTCTTTAATTTTTTTCTATTCTTTTTCTAGGCCAAGGAACCTGGAAAGAGTGCTTCACCTGAACCTGATGCTGATGAAAATGATGGCAGTGATATGGAGGCTGATACATCATTAGATGGTATCTTACAAGGTAGTTCTACTAAACATAAGGAGCGAGATAGCAACTTAAATGTTGTAATGCGCAAAGTGGCTCATTTGAAACAACAGTACAGCAACCTCAATAGCCTGGGGAAGGGGCTGTCATGCTATTCTCAAGAATGTAATGCACAAGCTCCAAGTAGGTTCACTCTCTGTAATTTACACTAAAACCGTAAACTTTACTATTTATTTTATCTTTGTATGAACTGAATTTTTAACTTGCAGATCAACTCAATACCAATAATCAACTGATGGCAGCATGTACTACCTCATGTTATTCTCCAATTTGTATTCAAAAAATTCGTTTGCGTTGCGAGCTCTTATCTCTTTTAAGGAAAGCAAATGCTGCAAAAGCCAATGTTGCTAGGGTTGAGCCTGTGAAAGAAGGTAAGATTCTTTCTCTAATTTTTATTTTCTATTTTTTAAATTTTTAATTGATTTAGTCAGTTTAATTTTACCCTTCTTTGATATTTTTTTCCACAGAAGAACAAAGTGTGGAAGTGATAAGTGATGCAATCATTAAAGATTTGGAATCTGCTGTGGCTTCAGCTACTACTTGTGATGTTGACCTACATTCTGTGGCTGGTCCTGTTCAGAGGAAACCAAAAGATGAAGTGAAGCCTGAACCATCTGTTGATGTTAAACCAGGAGATGGTACCACTGAAGTAAAAGTAGAGGATGGGGATGTTGAAGTTGAAGATATTGTCCCTAAGAAAGAGAGTGTCTCAACTCCAGATCAACAATTGAAACCTGACACCACAACTCCTGATGTCAATGAAGCTGATGAGGAGGTTATTGTAAAAACAGAGGGTGATGTGAAAGTCAAAGATGAGGATGAAACTAAAGCTGAAGTCTCTGTCACTACAACTACTACAAGTCAAGTTGTTACTACAAGTCATCAGCAAGTGAAATTGGTTGGGGGTGTTGTCCAAAGTGTAAATGTCACTAGCGCACAAACTGTTTCAGAAACAAATACGACACAAGTTACTTCAACAACTTCTGCCACGTAAGTTTTCTTGAAACATTTGACAATTTTCCTATTCATTTAGAGTGAAATTGTTTGAAAACATGTAACGTTTTACAGGGGTTCTCTTCTTAATTCTATTCTGACATCAAAGAAAAGAGTGGACCACAGTGCCATGGCTGTTAGAGCCAATCAAGCAGGAGTAACAGCCACTGCAACCCGAGCTCATTCATCTGTCAAACAAACAGTAGTATCGAAAGAGGAAGAAGGGAAAATGTATTCAACAACAACTACTCATGGGAAAGTCTATCTGAAGAAGTTAGCAACTGTTCCTGGTGACAAAAGAAAGAAAAGAAGCCCTGTCAAATATCCCAGTTATTCTCATTTTGCCTCTCGGTCCAAAAAGCGCAGTGCCTTGGTTCTTGCACAACCTGAACTGAAAAAGTTAGCACGGCTGGGAGGGAAAATGTCAGTTAGTGGATTCCACCATCAGGCCAAGGCCAATCCACAGGCGTGGCCATATCCATGTTCACGTCCTCTCTTCAAAACTTGCTGGTTGTATCGCACTGTGAATATTCGCTCTTTGGCTGCTGCTTCCCTTCAGCTTCGCACATTGTGGGCAAGTCTCCGGTGGGATGACATGGTGGTAAGTTCATCCTCAGTTTTTTGCTGAATTCTTTGTTTTTGTCAATTTCTTAAAATTGGATTAGATGTGATTATGATGGGTTGTTAGAATTAGTACATTGTACCTTTGTTCTTACTAGGCAAAACCTCCAACAAATGATGGTAAACATCAAGTGACAACAGACACTGAAATAGTTTCTATGGAAGTTCTCAAACATAGACATTTAGGTCAATTCATGGATCGTACGCAGTATTTGATGAGGAAAGTTGTCATTCCTTTGGAGCTGCCGAAAACCGTCAGAGGTGAATTTCTTTACCTCCATTTATTTGCTTAACTCTTAAAGTGTTATTTTTCTCTAAATTATTGTTTCTTTCTTTCTTTAAAAAAAAAAAAAATAATAAAAAATTTAGAAGTTACATCTATTAGAAGTGGCCTTCGAAAGCGTAAGCTTGCTGAATCTCCTCAAAGCACTGAACCTCAGGTTACTGAAGAATGGCTCGATGAGGATAAACTTGAACTTTGGAACATAAGGCAGTATGGAGAGCTACTGGAACGTCAAGCCACTCAAACTGTTACTCGAGCACGTTCAGGAGCGATAACGGCTCAGTCTGGCTCCTTGTCCAAAGATGGTAATGCGCAGAGGTCAGATTCTCCTCTCAATGTTGTCAAGGGTAATCCTGCCGAAATCAAGGAGAAAATGGAACAACAGCTTCGCATGCAGCGTGCTGCTCACCAACAAAAACGTGCCTTGGAAAGTGGCACACAGGTCGTAAAGATGGCTGGTGGACAAGTTGTAAAGCTTGTCCCTGCATCCCAAGCCCAAGGTATTCATTTAAGCTTGATTTCTTTTCCTCCCTCCTTTCTCTAAAACTCTCTCTTAGTCTGCTATTTGCACAGTTTGCTAAACAACTGATGAGCTTTTTCTCTTGCTGTTAAAGGTGCAGATGGCAGTGTTAAAATGGTAGCCAAGGTGGCTATACCTGCTTCTCCAGGAAGTGGTCAGCAAGTCAAAACAGCCCTTACTTCTCTCTTAAACAATGGCACTGGTAAACCAAATGTTCTTGGTACAAGAAGAGTGTTTATGACAAAGAATACTGAGGGTGGTACAAGAGTGATATCTGGGCCCACCAGTATTCTTCCCAAAGCTAATACAGTACAGCTTGCAAGTGGTCAGCAATCTCTTATTAAAATTCAACCTCAGCCTGGTCAGGCTCAAACAACTGTACAAATCCAAGGATCAACCACACCAACAACTACTCCAGCCTCACCTCAAACTCCCCAGAGAGTCCAAATCCTTAAGCAACCTGACGGCAAGATCCAAGTCAAGGGACTCATGCCAGGTTAGATCATTTGCCTGTCTCGGCCTGCCTCTTGGGTTGTTTATGTAGGATTCACTGTTTCATTGACTTATTTTACACATTTCCTTTACCATAGGTCAACAACTCGTTCAGATGCCAGATGGAAAGTTGCACGTGTTAAACACTGCTGCTCCTCCTGGTCAACAAATTACTGCAACTGGTCAAAGAATTATTGCAAATTCAGGCCTGGTGCAGAAGACACCTACTATTGTGAGAGCCATTCAGGGGACACCCCAGACTCCAGCAACTCCAGGAGGCGCAGCAGCCACTACAACCACCGCCACTCCTGCTACGCCTGTTACTCCAAAGGCGGTGCCTGGGAAAGCTCCCCAAGTTCTGTTGAGACCCGGTGGGCAGTTAGGCAACAAACAAATTGTCATTCAGAACACTGCTGCTGGTCAGCAGTTGTTGGTGTCGAATGCTAACCTTGCACAGCAGCTGGCATCAGGCAAATTCCAGCTTGCTACTGTTAATGGTCAGCAAGTATTGATCAGAACTCCAAATCCACCTGTGACAACCAATACACCAGTTCCTCCGCTTGCACCTCAGGTGAGTTGGTAACTTGCATATGCATCGCATGAATGAAATGTTTCTGATACAGGAGTTTTAATTGGTAGGGGTAGTTGGACTGGCTATATTTTTAATTCATACAGTATTTCAGTACTAAACTCTAAGTCCATAAACAAATACATCTTCAACCTCTGTAAAAGTCCTTTCACAGTGACATTTTGATTTTCTTTCAAGCAATATTTTTTTACCTTTATCTTTAGTTTATTTTTTCTACTTTGGTATATAATCTATCTAAGTTCTTCACACAAGTTGCGTTATCTTGAGTTCTGTAGTTTTGCCTGTGCATGTGTGGCAGATGGTGGGTTTGGGGAACGTTGTTCTTCGGGCTGCTGGCCCAGCACAACTTCAGCAAGCCCAGGTGCAGCAAGTTGTGCTGAAACAAGGGCAAATGCTGGTGCCCTCTTCCCAGGTGGGTGCATGTTGGGGTAGAACTTTTGGTAGTTTTCTTCTTAATCCTCTAATTTATTTTGTCTGTTCTTAGCAAACTTTTATAATGGATTTTATTTTGATTATGCTATGATTTGTTAAACAGAGTCAGCTGGTCCAACAACAAAGTGTTCAAGCTGAAAAAGCTGAAGCACCAACATCGGAGGTGGAAGAGGGACAAGGAGCTTCCTCTGCAGAGACACAAGGAGAACCTGAAAGCACCACAGAAAGCAACCAAGAGCAGTTGGGTGCTGTTGAGCAGCCCACCCAACAGCCTGCACAACAGCCGCAGCCCAATGTGCCATCTCCTGTCAAGGTACTTTGCTGATAATTCATTCTAACCTCTTCTAAGAAATTACAACTGCTCTTTTTGTACTGATACATATGGCTAATTTTTTTGTTTAGACGGATGAAGAAAAGGAGCGTGAAATTGAGCGTTCTTTAATGGCTGGACAGCCTCCTGGAACTGTCATCAAGTGTATCACTGCTCAGGTTATCAACACAGGCCAAGGGCCACGTATTGTTCTCCAAGGAGTACAGGGGACAGAATTCACCCAGCAGCAGTTAGCATTAGTTCAGCATCAAGTTAAACAACAATTATTGCATGGTAAGTTTAAAATTCCTTCTTTTCTTTCTTTCTTTCCTTATGTTTTTATAGTTCTTTTGATTGTGTAATTGGAAGAATTGTTTCATTTTAACTTAAAATGATTCAACTGTCATATTACTTTTTCTTCCGCAGCACAAGCCCAGGGAAACAAAGCTAGTGTTCTTGGACCAACTAAAATTTACCTTGCTGTGCAACCCCCGAAGAATGCAACACCAGCTCAAACCCCGACCCCTGCTTTGGCAGCTGCACCCCACTCTCCTCGCAAATTAGTGAAGCCTGCACAGGAAGGTCAGGTTGCAGGCCAACAAACAGTGAACAATCGCCAAGTGTTGGTTAATGGCCAACCCCAAACTCAAGGAGGTTTGTAGTCATAGAACAAATTCCTCCCTAATGTCATGTCTTTTTTATCTTACGTCTTCTGTTTCTGATTTCAGAACCTGATGGTGGTTTGGCTTCACCCACGCCAGAACGCGCTGTTGGAACATCTACAGCTGACAAATTTGTTGTCACGTCCGATTACATTCAGCAAACGATTAAAAGTGCTCTGAAGCAAGAAAATCTTAATCCAGAAATTGAAGAAAAATTGTTACAGCTGCAGCGTTTCCAAGAAAAACTTGGCAAACAAGACACAGTCGCTCCTATAGCGCCGACACCACCACCTCCTCCTAGCAGACCTCCAGCCAAGAAAAGACCAGCTCCCCAACCTGCTCCACAGCCGGCAACGCAACATGTGCAACAGTTCGAAACACCTCCACCCCCTAAACGTAGTAAGGCAACAAAGGTTGCTGTGGAGCCAAAGTAAGTTTTTCTGAATTATGTTTGCTCTGTAAGTGTCATCAGGTGAGAACAACTAAAGTTGTGGTCCCATGTTATTACAGACCTGAACCAGAAGAAAAGGTTGAGAAGCATGAGCGTACGCCAGTAAGCTCAAAGACGAAGAAAGAAAAGGGCAAAGAAGCTGCCGATGAACGCCGCCGAGTTGCTGTTAACACGAAACTTCAAGTCATTCTGTTCCGTCATAAAGAGTTGCTTAAGAAAGATATACTCAAGAAACGTGCCTTATTGGAGAAAGAAATGCAAATTGAGATTCAGGTATTTGGCTGTGACTATGTACAGAGAGTAATTGTATTGCAACAACAAAGTTGTCACTCTCTAATTTTCTGATTACAGCAAGATTTATCTATGGAGCTTGCAGCTCGAACCAAAGCTGAGCGCAGTAAGCAGGAGGAGGTCCGTGGCGCCAGTAACACGGCTGGTGGCAGTGCCCGGCGTAAATCTCAGGCAACTGCAGCTACTGCTCTCACTACTGGGTCCCCAACAGTCATTGGCGGTCCTGGACGGAGCAGGAAACAGTCCAGAGGCGAGGGTCGCGCACCTGGGAGAAGTGATGACCAGTCCCCTCCCAGCCGCGGGCATCAGGGAAGTGGGTCCCGGCGCAAGGAAAAGCTTTACTGTTTGTGTAGAACGCCCTATGATGAGACTAAATTTTATGTTGGATGCGACTTATGCAATAACTGGTTCCATGGTGATTGTGTGGGCATCACAGAGGAGATGAGCAAAACGTTGTCAGAGTTTGTTTGCACAGAATGTAGACATGCTCGAGACACACAAGAGTTGTACTGTCTTTGCAAACAGCCTTACGATGAATCTCAGTATGTCATCTTCTAGATCTTATTTGAACTGTGCTTAGTGCTTTCACAACACTGATGGATGGATGTGTGCTCTTACAGATTCTATATTTGCTGTGACCGCTGTCAAGATTGGTTCCATGGAAGATGTGTGGGAATTTTACAGTCAGAGGCTGACAACATAGATGAGTATACATGCCCCAACTGTCAGAAAAGCTCTGCCATTAACAACGCCAACATGAAGAACTTGTCAAACAAGGACTATGATGCTCTACGTAAACTGTACAAACAGCTGCAGGTATGTGTTGCTTCTCTAAACTGTGAAATTTATCTTTTAGACCCTCATCCAATATTATGTTATATTTTTCTTTACATCCGTGCAGAGCCATAAGAGTGCTTGGCCATTCATGGAACCTGTAGATCCTAATGAAGCTCCCGACTATTACAAAGTCATCAAGGAACCAATGGGTATGTTTGTTTTCTTCTTTTTTTTTCTTCTTTAGTCTCATTGTTTCTGACTGGTATGAAAGTTATTGTATTTTGTTATTTTTTCCAGATCTACAAACCATTGAACTAAGAATAAATGAACGCTCATATCAGAAACTCAGTGAATTTATTGGTGATATGACAAAGATTTTTGACAACTGTAGATATTACAATCCGAAAGAATCGCCTTTTTATAAGTGTGCGGAGTCCCTTGAAGCTTACTTTGTACAAAAAATCAAGGGCCTTAGAGATAAGTTGTAAAGTTTAGTTCGTGCATTAGGAACCTGACCCCATATATTATCTTCTGTTGACATAAAATGTTGCTAGTTAAAGACTGTATGTGTGAGTTTGGCACATGTGTTTTGGTACAAAGTGCAAGGGTGATAACCTACTAATAAAGTCTTTTTTTATAAATTTGTAAAGTAGTATTTTGATAAGATTTTTATTTTTACACATTGATTGGAATGAATTTGTGTTTGTTTGGAGGAGAGTGTGAATATTTATCTTTTGATGTGGGCTGTTTCCCACCAGTTTTTATTTGTCTTGGTCAACATTTTGTGTCAATGGGGGCAATGTAAGATTATCATGTTTTAATGAAATCAAGTTGATGAAATGTCATGTTTCTCTTTCCCAAGTTTGACATGCATCATGCAAGATTTGTTATTATGTATTCTATTTTCATATGAACACTTATGAAAAATGTTGCCTTCTGGGAATTGTAAATAACCTCTGACCTAATTTATTTTATGAACACACGGACATGATTGTTCATAAGTATTTTAATGATTGCTTGGAGGGTTGATGTGTAATTTTGATTTCAATATTGATTGATTTAGCTCTCCAATCATGTGCATTGGTTTTAGGACTTGTTTTGTCCCAGTCAGTTCCTTAGAAAAACTCAGAATTAAGTTTTGGTGTACTATATAGAGTAATAGTGTACAGGAATTAATTTTATATTTAAACACTGAAATGTGAGCAGGTTTGTTCTAATTATTGAGTCTTCTTCCAGCCTTCTGTTACATACTAATTGCAGGTCAACACTTCATTTGGGAGTTTTTTTTCTTTTTTTTTTTTTTTTTTTTTTTTTTTCTTTTCCCCCTTTTTGTTTTGTTTTGGATTGTATTACCTACCATAGTAGCCTTTTCCTTGGCTTAAGTTGTAAATACGGGCTTCTTTATGAGTTATACTTTTATATCTTTTCCTGTACACGAGTCAACAAATTCAGTTGCTCCTTATTGATTCTGTATTCTATCCTTGATTTCAATAGTGTGTAATATTGGAATTGTATGCCATGTTTTGTAAATTGTAATTAGACTCTGTAGTTATGCACTTCAAGGCTCTCATTCTTCTAATTAATATTAAAAGCTATTTTAAATTTTACATCTGTCTCATTTAAAGTTAGATAGATAGGTGATTAGGGGCGGAAGTGTGGCTTCAATTCGGTATTATTCGATTAAGGCCGCCGACACGGGACCCCTAACCACAACCCAGAATAAAAAGACAAGGCTGGCCCCCAGTTGCCCTCGCCAACGGCACAGAAACAGAGGGCCCCCCTCCGCACTACGACGTTACGTACGGACGGCGTGGGCGGATAAGGTACCCTGAGTTAAGTGGTATGGCAGGAGATCCTAGTGGGAGAGAAAGGCGATTAGTCCGGCCGCCCGCCGTCGCGAAGCAGAGGCGTGTAAGTGAAGATAGATGTCCCTCTGGCCGCACTCCATGCTCATGCAGCAACTGAAGCAGAAAGGAAAGGCAAGCAAGTGAATTGTCCGCAAGTGTGCAGAGTAGAAGGCCACCCCGCGGCCCACATCCTCATCGCTGGACATTTCCTTGTCCTCGGACAAGATCGCGCCGTCCAGCGCCCCCTTGGTGCAGCGTGCTTGCGCCGCCCACCCTCCGTCCGGGACGGCAGGGACGGGGAGCCGCGCGAGGTCCTGCTGCAGCGCATGCAGCGCGTCCCGGAAGCATGGCAGGGGCAGGCCGTCCCACCTTGCGCCAAGGCGAAGTCCAGTGCTCTCCGCAGGGGAAGGCCCGGGGGGCGGGGCGGGGGCGGCGCGGCGCTGTACAGGGCCCCGTAACGGATCCTTGGCCCCCGGATGGCGCGGAGTATGGAGCAGCCGTGCGCCTTCTTGGCCTTGTTGTGCGGCCCGGCTCGCCCCCTCGCCCCGTGCCAGACCCGGCAGTCCCCCGGCCACGGCAAGCACGGCGGCCTGCCAGCGGAGCGTGCCCCTCGCCGTCTGGACAGTCGCCCTCGTGACCAAGGCGTCACGCAGCGCCGGCAGGTACAGGTGTGGTGCATCCTGGCCACCACCTTGAAGGGCACGGGGGCAGACCATGGACGGCCGCAGCGCGGCTACCGTCCGCACCCGGTGGATTCGGTGATACGCCCGCATGGCTCAGGAGTACTCGCTGAGGCCCTGCACACCGTCCTCGTGGAGGATGCTCGGACGCGCGCCGCCGAGGGGGCCACCACTTCGGCTGAGGCTGTACACAGGATTACGTGATTACAGGGATTACGCATGATTTTTTTTTGGGATTACTCATGAATTTTTGGGGCTATAAAACCATTAAATGAGAAAAATTAGGTGAAATTTAGTGATAATTCTTCAAATTTTGGTTAGGGATTACACGGATTACCCGGGGATTACTCTTACAACTGTACACAGGATTACGGGAGTGGTGGCCCCCTCGCGCGCCGCCCTCGCCCTAGCCGCCGCCGGACAAGCCCTGTGGACAGACGCCAAGGACGAGGCATGGCATCGCCCCCAACTTCCGTAAAGAAATGAGGGCACTGAAGGAGACGCGTTTTCTTAAACCTCCAGCTCTCCTGAAACACTCGCATGCCGCATGCTCTAACAGAAGCGTTAGAAACCTATACGGGCCCGAAGACCTACGCGATAGGTGTATAGCAAGAAACCAGGCGCGGTACAAGCACGCGTGCACAATAAGCAGGCAGGCGGCCGTCCTAACTTCCCATCAGGGAGGATCGCGAGAAGACAAACTACCACCACGACCTGGAGGCTAGTCCCACACAGGCCGCCCCTTTCCTTTACATCTGTCTCATTTAAAGTTGTTTCCAAATCTGAAAGCTATTGGATGCCCAATGCCCATGTTATAGAGGAAGTACTAAAAAAAAGGCAGCTCAGAAAGTAATATAGAAAAATACATTTAATAGCATAGAAAAACAACATTTCACTTGAGGAAGGGTCAAGTGCCTGGAATGGCCGCAGAAGCGCACTTTTGTTTTTGGGATGTGAAGTTAAATTATGAAAAATGCTCTTAGATTTATGTCACCTCTCCCAGAGCCTAACATGGATAGGGATTTGAATGAAGAGTAATGCAGAATGAATCAAGTTGGACAAACTAGGATCACTGCCAGTCATCCACAATGTCAGTGCACCATACAAGTGACTACTATGAAGAGACACAAACAGTGGCACTTATCGTGTCGGAGAAGGTAGAGGTAGAGGGGGAAGTAAAAGGAAAAGAGGAGAGAGGACATAAAAGAAAAGAGGAAGAGATTGAAAGAAAGAGACATATTTGGGATGTTTTCGGTCGAAAGGGAAGAGGCAGTGTGCTTCAGTATACAGTGGTTGAAATTTAAAACATTGGCCTATTCTCTAATGTTGCATGTGCATATAGATTTCACATTAAAATATAAGGCTTGGAAATCTTCAAAACACGTCTTCAAAATGATATTACCAGAAACACAAAAAGCAGTAACTTAGATGGTAAGATAAGATATGATATAGAAGCTCAGTGAGTTAAAGACACAATATATAATACAATACAAAAATAAGAACATTTCTTGATCAGATTATTACAGTAATTATTAAAGTTTTATCTACCACAAATATGGACAACACAAGGTTGGAGGACCGTCATTGAGCTCTCTTAAGAATAAATAATGTTAAACAAGTGAGCTGTAAAGTGAAATACATGTATAACAATATCACAAGAGCCTCCTTACAATATACAAAGAAAGATTAATTTCACTGGAAAAATACAACTATAACTTGGATTCTGAATGTAAGTAAATTTATGCTTCATAAAAAAACAGGCTTCTATTAAATTGAGCAATCAATTTTTCTCCCCTCAGAAATCAGAATACAGTCTTGGTTTACATAAAATGACAATATGAAACTTAATTTTTAAAATCTTTAAAAATATTATGGTTTTGGAGATTATAAACTTCAGAGGCCTATTCGTGGTTGTGATAACGAAGTATTTTTCCTTTGTCCAAAAAGGACCAGTTACACTGTATATCTAAATATTTATTTCACATGCTGCATATGAAAATACAGTACACATATATCATTAAAGGGTATACTTTAGGGGGAAATTCATAACACACAAATATTGATCAGTTAGGCCATACTTCTATTACTAGACACTAGCTGACAGTATTAAACATGCTCAGTACAAACAAATGAGTTTGGTAAGAAATCGAACAGAACCAACAGTCTTTCACTGAAACATTTATACAATCACAATAACAAACATGCATTTTATGCTGTGACTAGGTTGAAGAATTAACTAATGATATGATACATTTTGTCAAAAGGATACCACAGAGATAATAATGCTTTGAGATAGGTTGATCACAGTCCCTCCGTTTTTTATCCATGTTTTTATATAAAGAGCTGCCTCTGAAAACGTTGATCACAGTCCCTCTGTTTTTTATCCATGTTTTTATAAATAGCTGCCTCTGAAAATGTGTAAGTCTGGCAATGTTAGTTACTTACAAGACTGTGGTATGTCAAATTGCAAACTGGGCAGCCTCTCCTCCCTGAAAAGAAATGTGCCCATTTTTCTTTCTTTACCACCAGGAAATATTTAGGTGACAAATGAGGAATGACTACATGAGCATTTTCGAAGTTAAAGAGGGCAGTACTGATGGTTATAAAAGATTAGATAGACAATTACCTAATATCACTTTTATAATTGAATAGATTTCACATAAATAATCACTCAACATCAAGGTGTTACTACCATGATGTCATTGAACAATAAATTGTTTATAACTACGGATAGTTTTCAATTGTTTCTTAATTTGTTTAATCAAATCAAATGGCTGCACGAGCACAGATATTTCTTTACCAACAGCATTCAACCGGTCACGAACTTCACCATCTTTGAAAAATAAGTTTAAAGGCCTCCCGTTAATTTCAGTGATAACCCAAGGTGTAAGAGATAAACCATCACAAGTGGGTGCTCTGGAAGGTAAACCACCCCTTGCAGCAGGACTGTCTGAGGCTATATCCTTAATCTCTGCTGTTCCACCCTCTAATGTAATTCCTAAAGATTGCCCCTCTGCATCTCGGCGAAAAGCAAAGACATGACCAAATGGTACTCTTCTGATAATAAAAGGAACCTAAAATAGAAAAATAGTTTTTAAATGAAATTTTTAAGTATGTACACTGAACAAAAAACATTCAAATATCCAAAATAGGTCAACACTTACATAAAGACTGTTGCTTGCTCTGATGAATCGATGTGCATCAGCAGCAGTTTGAACTGAAAGTCCAGCCACACTAAGCAATTGATCCCCAATGTGCAAAGCATTATACAGCATTGGGTGTTCTCGTTGTTTCCATCCAGCAATCCTACAATAGAACCATAATTTTGATGGGGATACATTAAAAATACAAAAAACAAGGTGAGCAATTCAAAATGGAGGTCCATAAAAAACTCACCAGACTGCTCCAAAGGCATCAATGAAGGCAATAGAGTTAGTACAATCTTTCCTTCGAACTTGAAGACGGACTCCTCCAGGGTGCAACTTTTCTTTCCTCAGTTGTTGAACTTGTTGATCTCGTAAGGTCACTCTATGAGGAGCTCCAGATCCTTGTTCTGCCCCAACAGATGCCTGGTGTAAATAGAGGGTATTTCTTTAATACCGAGAGCCCCAGAATATTTGGTTCACAGATTTAAAAAAACAACCTAAAATAAGAATCAAACCTGTCTAAATGGATGAGGAACTGGATGCAACCGTCTTTCTATATCAGGGGCACCCACATGGCGTAAAACATTGGCAGCACTTCTTGACCTTGGGCTTACTATTTCAGAGCCAGAGGAGGTTCGCCTCCTTCTGTGATGGCCTTCGCCAGAAACTGGCCGACTAGCAGAAATAGCTAACTGAGGAGTTCTTGTTCGTTGATCCTCAACAGGAGCAGAGGAATCAGTTCCAGAAACAGGGAATACATGTTCATAAACATTGTTGGCATTAGCACTAGGTGATTCAATGGTAGATTCTTGATGAGATGGAATAGTGATGTTTGTAACTCCTTGAGTAACTCTGATAACTTCACTTTGTGTTGGTTGACCCATCAAATTTGATACAACTTGGGTAATCTGCTGCCATAATCTTGATGGGGGTGATGTTGTTGTAGCTAATTGATCAGTCTGAGGAGGGTGTGCAATGGACGCTCGACTTCTAGGAGTGATGGGTGGTGTAAAAAACTGCTCTAGAGGTTCAATATCTCCATTTGTTTGGGGTAAAGAATCCAATACAACATTAAAATTAAATATATCACTTGGGGTACTTTGTGAGTCTGCCACTTCTATAACTGTAACATTTTGATTTCCAGCTGGACTTCTAGTTTGAGAAGGTGAAGATAGTGAAACTTGTCCTCCAGGACTTCTGACATTTCTTGATGGATTCTGAGCAGCTGCTGGGCTCGTCGGGGGCTCTTCAAAATTTCCATTAGTAAGATGACTTCGGAACGATGGAGTTGAGCGAACAGGGATAGGAGAAACTGGATTGCGAATTCTTGGTGAAGGAGCATTTGGAACTGGACTTCTTGAGGCATGGCTGGGCCCTGGACTTTGGGGTCCAGGGCTACGTGGCGTTGAGACAGATTGTACTGAGTTAAGTGGTGTAAAACCGATGGGTAGAGGACTCCTTGCATTTGCTGAATGATTTCTTGCAGGAGAGCCATTAGGTCCAGGAGTCCTGAGAGAGGAGGCAGAGGAGCCCCCTCGGCTATCAGATAAAGATGAACTTCTAGCTCTGGTTAAAAAAGAAGTATTAAAATGAAAAAAATTGTTAAACATAGAACTGATTACTGAAACAGATCAAACATTCAGTAAACATTTCCAACATAATAACATCAGAAAACAGTAATACCTATGCCTTGTTCTAGATTCAATAACAGTGGGTGGGGGTACTTCAGATGACGTAACATTGGAAGTCTGAGAAAGTGGATCCGCAATATTTCGGTTGGTGTTTTGACTTGACTGAGTTGTAGCACTTTGAACCTCTGGGGTACTGTTAGCAGAACTTGTTGGAATATCTGAAATAATTAAAAAAATATATATATATATATATACATATACGTATACATTTTGTTTAAAAAAGTTAACTTTTGAGAATTCTAGTACTTATTACTTACCTGAGTCTAGATGAACTGGTTCAACACCAGGGACCAAGGCAGAAGGACCCATTGGCGGTGGTGGTAATGGGGAATTCGGATCACGAGTAGGCAAAAGTGGTAATCTGGGCTCAGGCATCCTGCTATAAACATTTTCTCTAGGACATAAAACTCTCATTTCCCTTAATTTCGACCGAATCGTGTCAACCCATTCCATCATAGATTCCCTTAAAAAGAGGAAGCAAGCGTAAATTTTAATTGATTTCTCACCTTCTTTCAGAAAAATTAAATTAAACATACCATGATGGAGCAGTTAGTCTCACAACATCTGATGAGAGAGTGATAACAAATTCATATTCTTGGTCCAGGGCAACTATTGTAGGAGATACATGCAGCGTGGAGCTGAGTGACACATACCAGTCCGGTTTATGTGCAGCTGCCATCTTTTGTTCCATGTAAAGCTCCAAGAACGGATGTATGTCATCATGCACACAGAAAACTGCCCAAACTCGTTCTCCTTTCTGAACAGCAGCTTTAATTAAGTCTCCCAAACGACAAAGAAAATAAATTTTAAAGGATGACTATCTTACCTTCAGAGCAGCACCAGATCGTTTATCAATGGATGGTAGCTTTCTAAGCCATGCATTTTTGTGAATTTCTCTGAACAATACTGTGTTTGAAGGGCTGACTAGTTCCTCATGGCCCTGAGAGGTGCCTGGAGTGTCCCCTAAATCAACATTAGGATTTAAATAAAAACAACAAAAAACAACAAAAAAAACACATAACATGAACAAATACAGCTGCCACCGTAAATGAATCAAATGTATCATCATCTTCATCTCTCTATTATTATTACTAAAACTAACCATGGCTTCCACTAGAGGAGGGATGTTGAGTCCGAAAGAGATCCATTGAGCTGCATAAAAATAGCAACAAATGGTCTGCAAAATGCGATTACGAAATGGATTAACAAAAGGTTATGTCATTAGACACACAATCTGTCACAACATGCTAAAAGACGGGTTGATGAATGGAATATACAAGAGATAATAAATTACACAGCATCAATACGACAAAGCGGAATCAGTGAAAACTGAAAGCAGGTAAACAATGATCGAGGAAAGGGACCAAAATGACATTTAACCCAGCCATCTGAGAGCAACCGATTAGAAAGTGTGAGCATTAATAAATTCACAAGACTCGAAAACACTCACCTTACACGAAAATTTAAAACTAAAATTAGTCATAGACTAAAATTGATTTCTTTTTACTTCATTTTTGATATGTGAGTGAACTGACAGTTCAACAACAGTTTCGTCAGAGATAACAGCAGCAGAGGGCTGTTGGCGAGCAGAATCAACGAAGCAGGAAAGGTGCGGTGACTCTCGAATGCTCGAGTTCGAGAGCCCATCGGGGAGGGGAGGGGAGAAGGTCGGATCTCATCAGTATTACCAGGCTGGCAAGGCTGCAGATTGGGCTATTTATCGCCAATTGGGCTATTTTCTGACGACAAATGTAGGAAAAAAGCACTAAAAAAACCCAAGATAGCCCAAAAGAAGCTCAATAGTAACTTTTTGGTGGTTTAAAATTCCACCTTTGGCTATTCGTCTGGTAATGGACCTGGCAACACTGGCTCATTTGAAAAATACTTCAACTTCAACCGTCAACCCCGTGAACCGTCAAATGGAGATCAGCTGATCGACAACTTTCTAAGCTGAGGCTGAGCTGCTGAGACTGGAGCCAACACTTGTGACGTGTCTCGTCTCCTCGTTGGAATCGAGAAGTTTCTTTGCCTTCGCTGTCGGTGTTCTACGTTCGACTTCAAACCATCTCTTCGCTCAGAATTTCTGGTGGGTTGGACCGATGATCTAGTCGTGGCGCGCCTTCGCCTTCTCGCCCTCTCCCTCTCCCAGCTTGGCTCGACTGACCTTAAATTCCCTCCGCAGGCGCATGTTCAGGAACAGTGTCAAACGGCAGGAAATGGAAATTAATGTGGGAAGCGATCCATTTATGTGTAGCTGCTGGAGAAGTGAGACTCAACACCCTTCCTTATTTGTCATGAACAAAGGATTTGTCGGTTCTGGTGGAGAAATGCTTGCCTTGGTGAGTAATGCTTGCACTTATTCCATTTAGTTTTCTAAGTGTTCAGTACCGGATGAAAATTTACCATCTTTATATTTCAGGTGCTGGGTATCTACTCGCCTGTCATGTTACAGTCTCAAGCTGAATAGGCAAAACTCTCAATTCCTATCATCGAGCACCCAAGAGAAAATGATAGTCCTCTCTCTCACGCTCATGGGCTAGCCTGTGCTTCCTTTCATTTTGGTGTACTAAACTCTCGGCAGTTCCACCATGGATTGGTATGTATTATTCGATTTCCATTTATTTTTCCTGCTACCCTCTGCCTTTTATTTGTTACAAACATTCTACGTAGTCACTGTTTCATCCTGGTGGTGAAGTGAGTACGTTACTCTGATTCTGCTGTTCATCCTTGCCTTCTGTTACAGGTTAATTCCGGTGTCCGTGCCTTCCCAGCTGTTTCTTCATAACATTCTAATGGGAGACGCTGCCATGTTGGTATGGGCCGTCTTCTCCACGGTGAGTTTAGTCCCAGTATTATGCTTTTGCTTATAAGTTATCAGCTGAATTGATTTTTATGCTTAATTTGTTCTCATAACTCCTGCAGGGCCTCTTCCATCTGAGTTACTGTGGCTGTTGTAACTCGGCAACATTGGTGAGTGAGCTAGCTCAGCATTTGCTTTACAGGGTCGCAGTGCCATCTTCTTCACTATAAAGTAGGACATGCCTGCCCATTAGTGATTACAAGAGGTGACTCAGCTAGCATTTCTGGGCCAATGCTGACCATATCGCAGAGAATGAGTTACTGATCTCAATTTCTTCTTATCTCTAATTGGTCATGAAATGGCTAGTACTGCATCGCTTCAGTGGTTGAGGGGAATTTTGTCTTACTGTGGGGACTGAGGACTTTTTTGAATATTGCTCTCACTGTCACCATGACATTCTCTTCAAAGTATTAGTAGGAATATTTAATTTGATGACACTTACTGCTTGCTCCATCAGTCCTATGTGCTGGATCAGACGAGACGTGGCAAGCACGGGGCAACACACACACAAACATTCACACACAGAAACGCCGGGTTGGCTAGAGACCGGTCAATCGACAAGGCATCACATGAGTTTGGTCCGTTGGCTTGCTTCACGACACGACGCGACGGAACGATGAATGAACGCTGATCGCGGCGGGGGCCGGGACAGGCAGGCAGCCCGGCGCGGTAGCGGCTCGGTCGGACGGGGGCGGGAACCGCCTCACGGTGCCGCTGTCGGCACTCCCGTTGCATGCACCGCCACGGGAGCGCGGGCGGGAGCCGGACACGGCATTTTGAAGTATTGGAAGGAACATTTAATTTGCTGACTATTACTTCTTGCTCCATCTGTCCTGTGATACAACATTATAATCATATTTGGTACACATGAACACTTGCATAATTACCCTTTAGCTCATTTCCTCTAAAATGCCACTGCTTTTCCTGCAAATCTTTATCTTGTTTCACCACCGCGTCCGAAATTATTATCTTCTCGCCGCCCGAAATTCGTTTTATTGCCGCGCGCACAACTTGCATTATCACCGCGCCCGCCCGAAATTCTTATATATTATTACTACGTATTATTATTTTCACCAGATATTAATCTCCTTTTTTATTACTATCTTACCTCAAGAAATTTAAGATCAAGATAAATTATACATACAACAGGTAATGTGCATGGCATTTTGATTTCTATTTTGAAATAGACCGGTCTTGTAACTGCGATTTTCTTTTTTAGGCGTATTGGAATTAGTTCAATGAGGTACCAGAACGTTTCATGGTGTAGAGCCAGTTACAAGTAGAGTACTGTTAACTCGATTCAGAGGAATATACAAGGAAGAGGCGGGAAGCTCAACTCGTTCAACATTCAGTGGTGAAGCTGACTGCCAAGGGAGGTAGGGGCAGGGGATGGGGGGCTGGGGCTAGAGGGAGGGGGCGCGCTAGTTTCTGTCCTAGGTTCCCCGTCCCCGCCAAATCCAATGCGACCATCAGGACCGAACCATCCTCCGGACCTCCGGCGGGAAGGACCACGAGAGTCGGCGGCGGCTAGTGGCTAGTCTTCCTCCTCTCAAGGTTTATCCCATCAGTTCCTCTTATCCCTCCTCTTCGTTCGCATGTGCGCGCTCTATACAGTTCCTCTGCCCTTAGGTCCTACTGGTGCCCCAGCGACTTCACGGGGTGACTGACGGTGCTCGGTCGGCTGAAGCACGTCGACCACGACGCGGACTCCAGCCACGTCGACGGCGGTGCGGGTGCTGCATCGACGGTGACAGCGACTCACTCGCGTTCGACTGCGCTCAGAGCGGCCACTGCGTCTCCCGGCACCGGCGGTGAGTCTCTTTCGTCTGTCCTTGTCGCACTCACGGGGAAGGCCCATAAGGAGCGAGGAGACTCCTCTTAACGTTTATCCCATCAGTTTCTCTTAAGGTGCCCCCACCATCAACTCATCAGGAGGTGACGGAACGAAATTTTGGGTACTAGGAATTTAATTCATGCTTTTCCCCCTGCGCTTGTGCTCTCCGGGTAGGCCGCCACCTACACACGAGTGCTTGACGGGTTGGCATATCCAGTTTGTCGCAGGCGTTCGTTCGGTCCCTATTTCCTTTCAGATTCTCCTGGTGCTCCGAGAGCACTGCATCTTCCGGCGGTGAGTCCTGCACCTGCAGGGCGATTCCCTACTTCGGTTTCTTCTGTTCCTGTCGCATACTTCATGCCCTTAGTACTTCCCCTCACAGTCTTTTTTTTTCTTTCTTTTTCTTTAATAAATACATCAGTGTTCCTATTTGCTGAGCATAGCAAAGGACTCTGTTTGGGTTGGTTTTCATGTCAAGACCAGATGTATTTCACAAATTTATTGATGGCAGGCAGGTATCAGGTTTGGAATATAAAAATTAAAGGGAGAGTGGACATACCGGGCTTGGAGTCGGATAGAGGGCCAGCAGGGAGGGCTTGTGAGGGGCTCTGCTGGGCTGTTGGACTGCTTGGGCCAGGGCTGGCTCGGGCCTTGGGACTTCGTAGTCTGGTAGAAAGCTACAAATATTTGAAGTTTCCAGAACCTGAAACCATCCAGAAAGAAAGGGTCTGAGACAGCGGCAGGTGTTTTTCTTTTCAGGGTGACGACGGTACTTGTAGAAGAAGGTTGGCGGCTGGAGGCCAAAAATTTAGGAAAGGAGGCTACAACACTCATTTTGATTTTATTTTAAGATTTATTCGCACAATTTTTTGTAATTTTAAAAGCTCTACATTTGCTCCTCCCAGTCATTAAAATATTCCATGGAGGTGAATCAGCTCTACTGAAGCCCAGAACAGCCTCAAAAGATTGCTGGGTACTATATTCACTCATATTTTCTGAGTCCCGGGGACGGAACATGCACAGTTTCACTCCCCGATGTATCTATTTTCAGTAAATGACCCGCCCGGTCCCGAGAAAGAAGTCATTAGTCGGCAAAGTAGAGACAGACAAAGTACCGTACGCCGGGTCGAGGTTAGATTCCACTGGCTGGCGGCAAAGTTTTCAAAGTTACTGAGGACTCCGGTGAGAGTCCCGGGGACGGGACATGCACAGTTTCACTCCCCAATGTATCTTTTTCTAATAAATGACCCACCCGGTCTCGAGAAATAAGCCATTGGACGGCACTGTATAAGCTCTGGTTTTGCCATGAGCTATGACTAGCTAGCGCCACCTCGCGGGGAAGACCAGCTGTTCGACAAATCGCAATATGAATACAGACTGTACACTTCTGGCCTACACATCGATACACATTCGTTTCGTTGACACAGGAAGCAGACGGTAATGGGAAAATATCGAAAAATCGAATATTGCTTTGTGTTGTTTTGGTGAAAAATGCGTGAATTTGGCGTCCTGGAGTTTCGTTTTTGTATGTGTTTTCACTGCATTTTCCCCTAAAATTCATTCAAGATGTCGGGTGTATTTGGGTACAGCCGTGAGGCTGTACGTGTCAAAGTGCAGGTTAGTCGCATATGGTGTATTGTTTTCAAAATAATTTTACTCACTAAGTAATACCTTGTAAGTTGCTGATTCTTTCCACCTTTCCTTACCAACATTTTCCTTTACCTCTCTTTTACCATTGTCTGATTCACGAGTCCCTAACCTAATTGTCAGCTAATGTATTGTGCTGTGCTGAGTACCTCCTTTCACCTGTATTTTGAACTTAACGTATGAACTCCCACTCAAGACACTTATTTTTCTCATGATATACTTATATTCATTTATTGTTGGTCCTGTTTTTTATTTTCAGTCAATTCTCTAACATGTTCATTGACCTTTTTTTAGCAATTTTAATTAAATTCTTTTATGACATCCTCCTGTTACCATTGTTTTTTATTATTTTTTTTTCCAGAAGTGTGGAAACATGGTCCAACCAGAGTATCGGAAATTTAGTGTGGATCCCCAGATAACATCATTTGAAGTATTACAAAGTATTATTGCGAAAGCATTTGATCTTAAAGGGTAATGCACCAAAATTGTTATTACTCCTCTTTTTTTATTTAGAGAAAGAAAATACTTCTCATTTGAATTTCTTGTCTAACTTGATGTTTTTGTTCCCTTCTTGTAGGGAATTCACAGTTTCCTACAGGGCCATTGACGATTATGGCCAGGAGACATACTTATCTCTCCTTTCTGACTGGGATCTAGATGCTGCATTTTTAAGGTGCTAATGTTGTGCAAAATCTCAAATTGTGTCATCAATTTCATTTTGATTCTAATGCTATAAATATTGATTTCAATAGTGCCTCAGATCCCTGCTTGGGACTTCAAATAGAACCCAAACCTTTCCAAGAGAGTGCTGAGGAGTGGGATGTAACAGCGACTACTGATGTTGATATCATGCCGTCTATTAGAGGCTTAGAAGCATTAAGACTTCCACAGCTTCAAATGCAACAGTTACAAGGAGGCGGACATCCTCATCGCCCTATTTCACATCAATCTCAAAGTCATCAACAGTCTCAAGCCAGCGCTCTTAAAATGCAACATCGCTTGCCAGGCCTTATTCTTAATCAGGTACAAAGTAAAACAGTGGAATGAGAAGGTGCTGACCTCTACTGTTATCTGCGATTAATTGTGTGGACATCTGCAGGTGGAGAGAACATTTAACATGGTCCAAAGAGCTTTTAATCTTGGGGAGGAACCACAGCCAACAGCAGTATCAGCCTTGCCTCCTCGGCCTCCCTTAACAGATGCACAATTTAGAATATTTTTAGATCCAATTGGTCAGGTTGTTCAGGATCGGGAACTAAGAAGAGTCATCTACTATGGTGGCATAGAACCCAGCTTACGGTATTTGAATTCTTTTCATAACTTATCTTTCTATAATTATTTCTGTTTGCTTGAAAATTGCTGACAGCCCTCTCTCTTCACTCTCGCAGAAAAGTCGTATGGAAGCATATTCTCAATGTTTACCCCGATGGAATGTCTGGGAAGGAAAGGATGGATTACATGAAGAAGAAAGCACAAGAATATTACTCATTACGTGATTACTGGAAAGACATGATCCAAAAAAATCAGGTTAGTGAAGAAAGACAGCTCTTGAAATTCAAATATTGATGAAATATTGATCAAATGTATGACTTTTTTATCATGATACAAAATACCTTTGTTCTTAGGTTACTCAAGAGTTGACATATGTGACTAGTATGGTTCGTAAAGATGTTCTCAGGACAGATCGTCATCATCCATTTTACGCAGGCAATGATGACAATCAGAATGTTGCATCACTTTTCAACATCTTAACTACGTAAGATACTTTTCATTTTGAAATTTGTCTTTCTATTTCCTAATTTTTGTGTTTACTAATAATTCTGTACTCTTTTCCTGCAGCTATGCCTTGAACCATCCATCAGTTAGTTACTGTCAAGGCATGAGTGATCTGGCCTCACCTTTACTAGTGACTATGGGTGATGAAGCTCATGCCTACATATGTTTCTGTGCACTTATGTGTCGCCTGAGCCCTAACTTCATGTTAGATGGAATGGCCATGACATTACGCTTCCAGCATCTAGGCGATGGACTTCTTTTTTACGACCCTGAATTCTATTCTTTTTTGAAAAGTCGTCAGGTATAGCTTAGAATTTTTTTATCAAGTGTACTCTCTTTAAGTAAACTCTTTAAATTATTGTTTCCTGTCGCTTAATAATACACCGCAACCATTTTATTTTACAGGCTGATGATCTTTTGTTCTGTTATCGGTGGCTTTTACTAGAAATGAAAAGAGAATTTGCGTTTGATGATGCATTAAGAATGATGGAAGTAATGTGGAGTTCTCTTCCGCCAACTCCAACATATTCAGGCAAAGAGTTGCCCCTCTATGATGTGCAGTTTCTGGCCCCTATATCTGGTCTCACCCCTCCACCTATTAGTCCTTTGTTGAAGTCACCCCGAGAAAATGCTTACACTAAGGTAAATTATTGTTCACTATGAGTAACATATGCATGCACTTAATATTGATGTATTGCAGAGTCATTGTATGATTTACTTTCCATCCCATTAGTTAGTGAAGAAACTAGAAGCGCAAAAGTCACATTAATCACCTTTGCCGTGTATTTATTTTTTAGTGTTCTATGTTTTGTGTTTTTTAGGTATGTGCTCTAAGAAGACAGGGGTCTGGAGCATCCCTTTTGCCACGGGCTAAAACCCAGCAGAGTGTTGCTGTTCAGAGACAGAATCAAAGTCTTGATGAGACAGGTTCAATCAAAGGCAAACTTCAAAAAGTAAAAGTAAAGCCATTTGCTAGTTTAGATGATTCGTCTCTGTTTGGAGCTACCTCATCTTCAACATCAGATACCAAGCCTGATGGAGGTATCAAATTTGATCCTACCGAAGATAGTAATTGTCTCAGAGCTCCCCGATCTCAAAAATTGTCTTCAGAAAAGGATGCATTGCCTCGCAGTGGTGTGAGAAGCCATTTAAAAGAAAAATTTCAGTCTGGCCGCTGCAAAAATTTATTGCTTTCATTAGAAAAACTAGATAGACACCATGACTCTATCAAAGAAGAATCACAAATTAAGAAGGATGAAAATGCCCGGGTGGTGAAAAACTTGAATGAATTTTTAAATTTTTCTAATTTAAAGAGGAATAACTCATTG
This sequence comes from Frankliniella fusca, assembly GCA_029379305.1. Taxonomy (NCBI): domain Eukaryota; kingdom Metazoa; phylum Arthropoda; class Insecta; order Thysanoptera; family Thripidae; genus Frankliniella; species Frankliniella fusca. The sequence continues at coordinate 626,768 of JAHWGI010001090.1, forward strand.
AGTCCCAAGAAAAACAAAACTAACCTTGGGAAACAAGAAAGAGTCACAAGTGTAGATGACACAGTTTTTGATTCCAATAGTGATTTCTCTTCTTTAAAGACGTGTTCTGACCAACAAAAAACATTTGACAGTGTTGAAAGTGCAAGTGCATCCACTTCTACATATGACAGGAGTACTAGCGACAGCTCCCCTGATGATTCAGACTACTTCCCAATGACAACATCAATGACACAAGAGTTACGAAATGATTTGGATGGCCTTGATAGACACCTTTTTGGTCCAAATCCAAGACAAAGTTTGCTGTCAGATGACACAGAGGATACTGAATCTGCCTGCAGTGGATCGACCCACTTAGATACTGAAAGTGATACTTCTTATAACCACCAAATTGAGGGACTCAAAGTACCACTCTTACAGAACCATGGGACAGATGATGTTTTCCTCTGGGAGAATCCCTTGAAGGCCAGTCCCATCACTCCAGATGAGCAGGCTGAGTTGGAGCAGGATAGTGAATGGCTGCAAAACCACAAACTGGCATCTCCAAATCATGTACAAAGAAACCCCAAACAGCACAATAAGACTGATGAAAGAAACGTTGATCTCTTTCAAACAGAAACTTCTTCCTGTAGGTCATCATTCAATCAAGCCAGTTATGTTTGTGAAAATGAAACTGCTTGTGACCCGGGTGTAATGGTGACATCTAATACTAATTGTGAAGAGGCCATTGATCTCAGTAATCTCAGTAGTTCAAGACCATTACCAACGGGTGCTCATTTAACAAGACTTCCTCCTCCAACTGTATTTGGTGGAGGAAATCCATTTCTCATGTTTCTTTGTCTTACCATCTTAAGACAGCACCGTGACTTTATCATGCATAGAAATTATGATTACAATGACATAGCCATGCATTTTGATAAAATGGTGCGTAAACATGATGTCACCCGGGTCTTAAATCAAGCTCGACTAATGTATGCAGCCTATTTGAAACAGTACAATAATAACAACATCAGTGCCGGTAATCAGGAGCAAGGAAAAGAAAGTCATGAAAATGTATCCGGTGTTGGACTAAAGGTGTGATATTTTATGTTCCTTTTTCATTGTATTTTTATTGAAATATTGTTTATGAGAGGGAAGCTTAGTTCAGATTTTCTTAGTATTCTTATTTTACATAAAGTCTAGATTTATTTTAGCATTGGTCTCATAAGTTACCTATGTAAGTGCATTTCAGATTTCAGTTCCACTATAATTTTAATGAATGATGAAAATGAGTTCATTTGTTTGTTTTTCTTTTGTATCAATATCTGTCAAATTTTAATTTTTCAGTATTAATTAATGAAAATTAGAGGTAAACCTAATTAATTTGTTTCAAGGAATTGGTTCTCAAACTTTACGAAAATGTTACGTCCTGTCATACACACACCTCGTCATGCTTCTTGCATGACAAAAATTTAGTGCTTCATTTCTGCACAACGGCTTCTTTCTATAGTGTCATGGTAGGTTGAGCCTGTCATGTGAAGGTTCGAAAGAAAGGCAAGCTGTTTTATATTGTTTTAAACTTTTAATTTAATTGTTTTTTTTTTTATTCTATTTGTTTTTTTAATCATGGGCTCAGCCCTTCCATTCTTCTTTGCATTTTGTCCTTGTCTGGTCTTTTCTGTTTGTGATTTTTATAAGGTTACGTATTTTGTGATATTTTATCTGTAATGTTTACTTCTGTATCTATGTTTAAGATTTGGTGTTCTGGTTGCACATCCATTGAAAGAAAAAAATTACTCTACCGTGTTTTTTTGTTTTTTTAGTCTTTCTGGAAGTCCACTGCAGTGCACTTGTCTTTCGAAGCCAAACTGCTTCTAACTTTCTTAGAAGGGACAGACTTCTGATGAGCTGGAGTACTCCTAGTCATCTTGTAAGTCATTGATTTAAATTTTTCCCATCATATCAACATAGTATCTGCGTGAGGCTGCAAGGCAACTTTTCTGGAGTGGGCTTCAAGGTGGAAGAAATAATTACTTTTCGCACAGAACATTGATTTTTTTCCTAATTTTTCTATCCTGTCTTATTTTGGATTTAAAAAAAAAAAAAAAAAAAAAAAAAAAAAAAAGGATGTGCTCAACGATTGTGTAGAGTTTTCTGTGTGTTGTATGTACCGGTTCTAAAGAGCAATAAATTAAATTTATCTTCAGTACTCACCAAATTCTGAATCAACATGTAAAGCAAAGCAAAAATAGTTTTTATAAATATTTTAATATTTTGGTCAGAGGGTTGGTGTTTTTGGACGTACTTAAAATGCATACCAGAAGATGAACAAGGCTATGACAAACATGTAGAATCCAATCTCTATCCAAAACAACCTGAAAACACAAATTAAATAATTTTGGAAAATTTTTGCGATTTTTGACATCTTGGTTAATCCTTACCTATTGTTATGTTGCAGTGCCTTCTGCCGGTCAAAGTTTTCTTTCAGAGCATACTTGTAAATTCCTTCAAGCTGGTTACTGCCATCTATTCTGGGATCAAGGCTATCAAGGTCCAAATCAAAATCTTGTATGTCATCAGGGTGCATAAGGCCCTGAAGTTTCCAGAATCTACTTGTGTCAAAGGCATAGGTTTTTCGTCCTACCAGTGGTTTCAAAGCAACATTAACCAGCTCTAGTTTTCGGTAAACCTTCATAAGTCTGGAACAGAGTGCAAATATACTGAAATATCTCTCTTTTCATCTTTATTTCCATGTCGATTGGTGTCCGTTCGTTATGACCTTACCGGGGCTTCTGTTTGGTCAGGCGCAACAGCCCGTCCATGACGGCGCCGAACATGACGTGGTAGACGAGGTGCATTGCAGTGTACAGGAGCCAGTTGTCGGCGACGTCTAAGAAGACCGGGTAGCGGATGGCGCGGGGGGCAGGCGCTCTGAGCCGCACAGACTTGTGGTAGATTTCATAGCAGACCCACCCCGGGACCGCGTGCACATCGGATATGGCGACGTTCACCACGGGCAGGTTCAAGCCCTTCTCCGCGTCCTCGCCCTTGCTGGAAGAGCGCGAGCGCACAGTAAAGACGAGTGAACTTTTTGCAGTTAGCGGCAAACGGTGCGCTCTACCCGAAAGGTCCTTCACTGAAAAAGATCAGTGTACACCGCCAAGAAAGTCAATCGAAAAAGCAAGAAAAAAAAATATAACAAAAATAATCAGAAAAAGAAAATCAAGAAACATAAGTGAAAATCAAGGAAAATCACGAAAAAGTAGAAAAATCTGCAACTTATTGTGAAGGACCCCTCAGCCCTCACCTCCTCCACTGGTCGGTGGCGGTGGACCACGCGGCCATGATAGTGGCCTTGGTGACGATGTCAACGGGCAGGTAGTCAGTGACTGCGTCCGTCGAGAATAACCGGCTGACTCGTATCACACCCATCGCGACGGCGGCCCACAGAGTGGCGGGGCTGTTGAGGTTGTCGAGCCAGCCGACGAGAGGCTCTTTTGCTGCCCCAATAACTGCGACAACCCCCAAGCACGCAGTGAAACATAAAAATAGAAAATCGACGAAAAAGTGTTGACGAGATCCACTTTGACCTCACCGACTGTGGGCCTGACGATGACGACGGGTAGGTTGAGGCTGGCGGCCGCCTCGGCCATGATGTGCTCCGCCAGGGCCTTGCTGAACGTGTACGTGTTTGGGTGGTAGCGGAGCAGCCTGCGAACACGCGCGAGGCGGACCCGAGGGCGTAGCGGAGATGAGATGGACTCCAGGATACCAAACCCAGAGGCTCAGAGTCTTACTTGGGCCCGAGGTTGTCCATGGCCGCCGCCGTGTCCGCATCCTCCGCGGCCCGGATGACGCGTCGCCAGTCCAGCTGAGCCGGGTACAGCCGCTCCTCCACCATGTCCTGGTTCATGTTGGTGTAGGCCGTCGAGGTGTAGACCAGCGCCTGCAGCAGTGGCGGAGACAGTTTAGGAGGGATAGCTCGAGGAGGGATCACTCATATAAAACTTGTACAATGATTTTTTTGATTTTTGATTTTTTTGATTTTTTTGATTTTTGATTTTGATATTTCTTTTGATTTTTCCCGAGATAAAAAAGAAATAATATGTTACTTTTTAAAAAAAATGTGTTTTTTCTTGTTTTGTTCCAATTTTTCTCAGTTTTGGGTTCATTTGTTCTCGATTTTTCGGATTTTTATGCAACTTTCTACTTGATCGTATTTCGATTTTTTTGATGTTTTTTTTGATTTTTTAAATGATTTTTTTGGGGGCTGTACAATGATTTTTCGAAGTGACCCCTCGGGATAGCTAGGCCGCAGGCCGGGAGGCCCACCATGATAATTAGTGAAGGGGTCGTTCATAAACTTGGAGTCCTGGAGGGGGTTGCAAATACTATGGGCCATCAGTAGTCGTAAGTCCACATGCCAAGAAGTTAACTAAGATCCCGTAATATTTGTACCCAGAGTTATGAATATTACGGGAATCTATAAGCCTCAATGCGCGCGGTCTTGGACGTAATGTGGGCCCGTAATATTTCCACCCCTCCAGGGGGCACGTAGTGTATGAACGACCCTCACGGACACTTGCCTGCAGTTGCCGCATGCCGGCGCACAGCTCGGCCACCTCCCGCGCGCCGCGGGTGTTGAGCAGCACGGCCTTCTGCACGGGATCGTCGAAGCGCACGGACGCGGCGCCGTGGAACACGACGGACACCCGGTCGCGGAGCATGGCGCGGTCCTCGGCGGCCAGCCCCAGCCCCAGCTCCGCGCAGTCCCCGGACACGGCCACCAGCTTGGACAGGCACTCTGGCTGCTCCCGCCGCACCTGATCGAACAGCTACACGGAGACTGTCAGCCGTCGAGATGACACTGAGAAAAACCGTACTTCATACAACTAAACAACGGTTTAAAATTAACGGTTTACGGTTTTCGTTACCGTACATCACTAATTTACCCTAGACTGGGTACAATTTTAGTACAATATTTTATTGTACTTCGAAATAACGGTAAAAAAATTGTAGTTAAATTGTAGTTTTTTCTCACAGTCGATGAGGGATCGTCCATAAACCACGCGCCTTGGAGGCGGGGAGGGACGGGGGTATAAATAGTATGGGCCCTCATGAGTCGTAGGACTATCTCTCAAGTGGATAAAGAAAGATCCCGTTATATTTATACCTGGATTGTTAACGCTAACTAGCGCGTTAGCGGCGCTAACGGCGCTAACGGCACTAACGTGGTTTCTCGTTAGCGTTGTCGCGCTAATTTTTCAGGCAGTAAGCGTTATCGAATAGCGGCGCTTCGCGGCCCAATAGATAGCTAACGCTAGATAAAATCGCTGAACATCAAACTGATCACACACTCGTCCCTTGCGCCTAATCGCGATACACTGAAAAAAAAAAATCGCTCTTGCTGACAAAAATTCTCTCCGAGCCAACGAATTTTATTAGCTGTCAAAGAAAATAATTTGATACGGTAGCAAAGTATTTGCTGAGGCAGCTAACGCGAGCCGCGAGCCCTGTTCCAAATAAACAGCACAGTGTCTGCTTTAGGGCAAGCTTTAGCCACCTCAGCGAATACTTGACTACCGTCTTGGCCAAATTATTCGCTTTGACAGCTTTAAAAATTCGTTGGCTCGGAGACAGCGATTTTTTGTCAGCAACAGCTAATGTTTTTTTTCTTTTTTTTTCAGTGTAGCGGGCGGTACCGGGTGTTTCTTTGATTGCATAACAGTGTTGCGGGGTTGCCTACCTCATTCGCCTGTAAGGGGCCGCCGCGGCCCCTGCAGCGCTGGCGAGTATACAATCCCGCAACACTGTTACGCATTCAAAGAAACACCCGGTACAAACATGACGGGAGTCAATGAGCTCCGATGAAGGCCCTGAAAATAATGAGAGTCCATACTATTCCCTCACCCCATCTCCGGCACTTAGTAAACGAACGATCCTACTTTGTACCGTTCAGAGCCCTCGTGCCGCCGCGCCCGCCCCGATAGCTTCCGAAACCGGCTTTTGGGAGTGAGATGTTCGTTCCGGCCCATATCTCCCTCTCACTCCTAAGCCGTTATTGACGGACTCGCGGCACAGGGCTCTGGTGCGGGCGCGCGCGCGGGCGGAGGACGGTGCTCCGTACCGGCACGTTGACGATGTCCGCCACCCGGTCGGCCGGCGCCACACCCTTCTTGGCGCGGAGCAGCAAGTAGACGGTGCCGATGTCCGGGCAGCTGCGCAGCAGTTTCTCCAGGAGCACGCGGCCCATGAAGCCCGAGCCGCCCGTGACGAGCACGTCCTTGGCCGCCAGCGCCCGGGACACCCTGGGCACTGCGTCGAACACGCCCGCCGCGACCCGCGCCGCCCGCTCCGCCTCAGCGCGCCGCAGCCGCGCGCGTAGCTCCCCGTGGTACACGGACATCTGGACAGAAAGTCGAGGGGTGTTCCAGTGACTCTCGGGTCGGCTCGGCTGGGCTCGGCTCGGGCCGGTCGGTCATTCTGGAGCTAAACGCCTGGAGCTATACCTCCCGCACGACGCAACTGTTCGACAGAACCTTGTGGAGAAAATACAAGGGTCTACCACTTCCATAAACCCCCTTACACCCCTCTAGATGATTATTGATAATCACATAATCATGTAAAATTTCCAAATATTGACAGATTTTGACCAATGTAAAGAAATATTATCAAATTTGACCAAAAGTTGCGTTATTATTGGCCTATAATCATTAAATATGTTAAAGATTAACTGAAATAATCATTGATAATCAACTTAATCGTGACCGATTATAATCCTCGTACGCGATTTTTCAAAGTATTAGACCCTTGAGAAAGTCACGCCCGCCACCGCTGCTTCGAGGAGGAAACAACTCTGAGTTTTGGTGTACAAATTTTGTGACTTTTTGTGAATTTTCTCTAACTTTTACCCAAAATTTTTGTGAGAGGTTTGTAATAAGTTTCCCTGAATTTTTCTGTTTTTTTTTCTTCTTGCTTCTTTTTGAATTTTTCTGAATTATGAGAGTTGTTTCCCCCTCGCTCTGCTTCGTCCTGTGCGCTCATTGATCGGTGTTTGTTTACCGATAATAGTCCTGGAGGTCACAGGACCGGCGATCGTGCTCTTCCTCTTCCGGTTCCTGTTTCACTCTAGGGAAATACCCTCACACGTTGGTCAGGGCATTCCGTCGATTTTACACATTCATGAACAATGATGAGTTCTCAGAGCGCATAGATTTAGCTAATTTCAAGGCGTGCAATCGCGTTGCTCGTTGTTGACGAAAAGTTAGCCGTTATTGCGAAAAATTAGCCAGAGAAGCTAAGAATTTACTGTAGAAGCTTAATGTGTTGTCTTTCAGACGAATTAATTATAAACGACAAACTGGTTCTGAAAAGTGTTTTTTTGAACGAATTGTCAATAAGAACGAATTCTTTAGCTCTTGTCGCTATTTATTAGCTGTGGAGGCAGACTTCTCGTCTAATACCAGCTAATGCAATCACCCGTCGCGGAATTAGGTAATCCATTCGCTTTCAGAGCTCATTATTAGTACTTTCTTATATCTTTTTTTTAAATGTACAAGCAGCAATTCTGTCCTCGCGCGGCCGCGCAAAGAACAAACAGCATTCACATTCGCGGGTCGTCCGACCTTAAAAAAAAAGTAATAAAAGGGGGGGGGGCATTGTGATAATTTTACGGTTTATGGGCGATGAATCGCCTGGCGGGGTGAGGTGCTAACGTACATCGATATCCATGTTGAGTCGCAGCGATCCGCACGGCACGGCCCGTTCAGCTGAACACAACAGGTCACAGTGGACTAATCGACTAGTGCGGCCGAAGGTCCGATCTACAAGCTAATGGGATACACTTAATGAGGCATTCCCGCCTGAATCGTTGTTGACCCGAAACATATTTTACAGTGCACTGTCCGTGTGGAATGGAAATGTACTGGGTAGTATCGGCACGGCTTGAGGGCACTCCTCGGTTAATTATGCTTCGATTTTGAATGTGCGCTGGGATGAGTGTCGCGGTCTTTGAGTAATCACACGAACAGAAGTAATCCTTAACTATTCGGCTGGGCTGCCTACGCTCACGGCGCTGACTCCGCAGTAGAACACCAGCAGTGCCCGGCAGTGCCTCTCAGGCGCTTCAGTTGCTCTTTTAGAAGAATTAAAGAATCAAAAAGCGCGATGAAAGCACCTGCAAGGCGCTGGTGCTCTACTGGGGCTGGCCGTGTTGGACTAGTCGGCAGTCCGATCCATGAAGTAATTCGACTCATGAGGTTTTCCCCTCTAAACCGTACTTAAGATTGTACAAAACTTCGCAAAACTTGAAGTAAATTCAAATGCAATTCAATCCTCATTTTGTGCGCCGGTCCTCTCGCAGTGTGCAATTGTGTTGATTTTACACCAAATGCAACGAAACAAGGGAGTAAATCCGTGTATTAATAAATAAATTCAGTACTGTTTCATTACAATTCGTTTTGTTTAGCAGTCCAATCGAGGTGGAAACAACTCAGAAACTTTCGTTCACCTCCTATTTCAGAAAAATCAGGAAAAATAAGAAGAAAAAAATAAGAAAATTCTAGCAAAAATCATAAAAAAATCGATGAAAATTCATCGAAAAAAATCACGAAAAATTTCTAAAATTTTCAAAAATGTTACACCAAAATTCAGAGATGTTTTCCCCTCGAGTCCACAGATCTGTCATTTCTTTGCAGTCACGAGCTGTCGTGGCTCAGGAGCGAGATGGCTGCGGCCAGGACGACAGCCAGGGCGGAGGGCATGGCGATGGCGGGGCCGGTGGCACTACTGGTATCGGCGGGACTGGAGGGCAGGACCAGGGGGACGGATCTGTCCTTCATCATGCGCTTGAAGAAGTAGTGGGACCTCTTGAGCGTCCTGTCGAGCGTGCCGTGCTCGTAGTCCACGTGCACCAGGCCGAAGTAACGCCTGCAAATGCCGAAGTGTTTTTTTATTCAAAGATTCATCGCGACTTGACAGAATGTAAGTTTGTTGTGGGTTGCAGGGTACTCACGTGTAACCGCTGCTCCACTCGAAGTCGTCCAGGAAGGCCCATGCGCTGTAGCCAATGTAGTTGACGCCGTCCTCGTTGACGGCCCGCATCAACTCGCGCAGGTAGGCCTGTAAGGCATCCATGAATCGATATGTGATTACGCGACCCGCTGCGAGATGACGCCAACGACACGAAGCGTGTGTCATCAATTCGCGCACGCAAGGAGGTTTGTGCGATTATTCGATTAATTGAAAACTCGGCTCGATTATTTTGAAAAGTCGTTTGCTTATATCATTATTGAAAATTGAAAATTAACTGATCAATTTAAAGTAAATCAATATCAAATGACCGACTCTTTTCACCTTCCTGTCCACTGTCGAAAAAGAGATTGCTATTTTTTTCTTTTTCTTTTAAATATAATGCCCTTTTTTTTGAGGGGTGTGGAACAGGCCCCAAAAGTGTACACATGATTGTCTCTACACAATACAATGCAACAGATTTGAACAAATTTACGCGAAAACTGTGCTCTTGAATGAGATTTTGTTACCAAACGACTAATAAAGACATCAGGTGTGGGCTAACAGGTCGTATACTTAACTTTTCTTTTAAAACGCTGAAAATGTAAACTTTTTTCTCTAATTCTGTCCAAAATTGTCACTTGGTAGTATTGTCTCATATTGTTTTCACATTGTTTCGTATTGTTTAGAGTGGCGTACACATATTGTTTCCAGTTTTACACCCCTTGCCTTTTTAAAACTATGTTTGTTTTTTATTATTTCCGATTACGAATAATCGATTATTTTATAAATCCCCGATTGCCGGTAATTTTTTAAAATTGCACAGGCCTGAACGAGGGTCATCATGAAGCTCCTCGCGGTAGTCTCGGGTCGACGCTAAACGCTTTAAGATCGAGGAGATCTCGAACTCAAACATTCAAGGGTCGAACTGGAAGGCCTTTCGAGGGGGCATCTCTCATTCCCTCATGATCCTCTCTACAAGCACTTGAGGAATGACGGGAGAGGCGGATGAATGCTTACGCTGTGGTACACTGCGCGCGATTCCCAGTCGTCCTTCGATTTCTCGGTAAAACTCCCCAAGCCGTTCTCGGCGATGAAGAGGGCTACTCCGGGGCCGAACCTGGCCTTCACCCAGAGAGCCATGTCGCGCAGGATCCAGGCGTTGATCATGCCGAAAACGTCGGTAGAGCCGGCGTACTGGGGCTCCTTGTTGTCGCCGATGGCGACTATCGTAACGTTGTTGTCCTTGCGAGGCCCCTTCCCGCCGGCGATGCCTGGGACGTTGCTCTCGCCTCCCTTGTTGGGGTCAGCGACGGTCATGCCGAAGTAGGCGTTGACTCCGAAAAAGTCGAAGGCGCCTGAGGGTTGAACACGAGCAGGTCGTCATGCAGGGCCTTTTGCTCAAGCTGCAAGTGTTGCAGGAGGTTGGGGGGGGGGGGGGGGGCACGTTTCCTGGAGCCCCTTTTAAGGGTATCTTGTAAACTACTTGAGTTAAGGGAACGGGGACGCAACCATTGTGATCAGCGTGATCAAGTTGATCTTCCAAATTCACTGTGATTAACTTGCCTTGCACCGGGTGTTTCTTTGAATGCGAAACACACTGTTAAAACCTTTCGAAGAAAAAGTTCGTATTACAAACAAAATAGTTTGTAAGCTGCGAACTATTTGGCTGCTTCGCAATTGCGAAGAATTTCTTCGCAACTTACAAACTATTTAGTTTGTAGGCCGTAAACAGTTTGTAAGCTTGCGAAGCGCTGCGAACTATTTTGTTTGTAATACGAACTTTTTCTTCGCAATGCGAAGCATCCAATTTCTTTGCAACGATTGTTCGCAAGGTTTAAACAGTGCAGTGTTGCGGGTTTGCCTACCCAATCCGCCCGTAAGGCACCATGGCCCCTGGAGCGCTGGCGAGTATGCAATCCCGCAACACTGTTACGCATTCAAAGAAACACTCGGTACGTTAGCAACAAACGTCTAAGATAAACCCCATGTCTAGTTCAGGACCCAAACATTTGGGTCCGTGTCCTCACTGGGGTTCGAACCCAAACACTTGGGTCCGGACCAAAATTTTTGGGTCTTCTCTACCATGGGTTGTCTTTCAAAGTAATTTTTCATCAGAGCCTCTGGCCTGTATTTCCTTAACTAAAGTTGATGAACGGCCCCTTAAGTGCTTGTGGCCGTGAAGTACTGACCAGCAATATCCTTTTTCTGCGCGTCGGTGAAGGTGGGCAGGTGGTCCAGCTTGCCGGCGCGCGTGAGCGTCTCCTTGACGACGTCCGGGTAGTCGCCGAAGACGAGCGGGTGCATTATAAGTCCCATCTCGAATAAGTTGGCGCGCTCCGCCGCCAAGATGTCGTCCCACTTGGTGCTGTTGGGCCTGGCGAAGAAGGTAAGTGCGCCCATGCCCACGCGACCGCCCTGGTCCTTGCGGTACTTTTTGTCGTACAAGCGGTAGGCGGCGGCGTGCGCCAGGATCTCGTTGTGGATGCACTTGTAGACGTTTTGCGCGGTCTCTTGATCTTTCGGGATGTTGGGGCCCAGGCCACCGTTGTACACCATAATGCAGTGCATGTTGGGCTCATTGAGGGTCAGCCAGTACTCGACCTGCGTGCCGCGACAGAAGGGTCATTAGCGAGGTCCCGGAGGTAGTCACGAGAACTGGAAACATCCGGGTCGACAAGATAGTGTGTTCGAAACACCCTAGGAATTGTATAGGATCTCGAAACTAAACCGTCAAGAGTCAACCTGATATTATACACTGCAAACCGAAGTGTCTACTTAGTACACACATATTTGTGTGCTGTTGTACAAACAACCTTTGTTGGAGGATGCACCTTTTCTTCCACTTGGTAGTAATTTGCCCAAAGTCTGTGCCATGGCCAAAACAATCTCTGCCGGAAACGTTGTGTGGAGTTTTTGATACTATTTTATGGGCAACCTTTTTTCGATTGCTGTGGAGTTGAGAGAACCCCTATGACGAATCTTCCTGGCACCAGACAATACTCGGTGGACTCAGGCAATACTCCATGACTTTTTGATTTGGGTGAATTATTTCGGCTTGGGTGAGAGATGGTCAGATCGAGGGGGGGGGATCACTTATATAAAACTTGTACAATGATTTTTTTAATTTTTGATTTTGATTTTTCTTTTGATTTTTCACGAGATAAAAAAGAAATAGTATGTTACTTTTTTAAAAAAGAAATTGTGTTTTTTCTTGTTTTGTTCCCATTTTTCTCAGTTTTTGGTTCATTTGTTCTCGATTTTTCGGATTTATATGCAACTTTCTACTTGATTTATATATATATATATATATATATATATATATTTTATTTTATAAATGATTTTTTGGGGGCTGTACAATGATTTTTCGAAGTGACCACCCTCGGGTCAGATGATACTCTGGATGATAGGACTGAAAAGATTCTGGGTTAGTAGGATTTGGCTCAGATTTCTGTTGGGTGAAAGACGTCTGGGTAAGTGGGCCTGACCTCGTAAAAACACCCAACCATATAATCAGTATTCTAAAGACGAGTTGAGGTAACGGAAAAGAGAGGACGAAAGAAGAGGTTTTTCTCGAACATAGCCGCCATTGATGCTCTTTCGTCTGTTCAGCAGACGGTATTCTCATGTTTCTGATCGGTTTCTTCTTATACAGCCGCCATGTTCGGGAAACATTTCTTTCTCTCTTCTTCTTTTTTGCGTTTGCTCAAACCGTCTATATAATTCAGCAGGCAAATAGCGCACTCCAGTTCCATTCCAAGACTGCTTGGCTAGGCTTGCCTTGCCTTGGCTTTTTTCTTAAAGCTCAGCCGCATACCTTTATTCCAGGCGGCTCATCTGAGCCCAACAGCCCAACGGGGTGGGGATGGGGGTGGGGGGGGGGAATCTCCCCTCTCTCTAATATGCGTCTTCGTCGAATATGAACTATCCCAAATCGTCTGACGAAGCTAACCTCTTTGCCATACTCGGAGAATAGGAAGTCCGCGAAGTCGGCGAAAGACTGGATCATCTGATCGCTCATCCATCCCTGGAATTTGTCCTCGAGGGCTTGAGGGTGGTCGAAGTGGTAGATTGTTACCTGACAGAACGACATCCACTCGCCTATTATTTTGAACAATCGATAAATATTAACAGGTAGGTCTGGTCTCCGGTGCGCGTTCGCGATGACTTACCACCGGCTTCATGTTGTGGGCTTTGATTGCCTTGATAACGTTGTGATAGTGTTGGACGCCTTTGTCGTTTTTGTTGTTTATGTCACCGTTGGGGAAGATTCGAGTCCAAGCGATTGAGAAGCGGTAGCTATTTAGCTGAAAGCGGAAATGATTAAACAAGTGTATTGTAACCGCATCAAACATGTTTGATACGAAAAGAAATACCTCGTTCTTTACCTTTCTACCTCTTCAAGTTTATAATGTTAGTTTTCAACTAGAAATGGCAAGTCATCAGTAGGATAATGAGTCCTTAAAAGAGGGTTCAAAATTTCTGCCAACTTAGATGTTACCTCAGCTTCAGAGGGAAGACAAACACATTGTTGTCAGTCATGGCTTTCCACGTTCAAACCTTTTGCGGCATTTGTTAATTTGTTTTCTCCTTGAGACCAACTACTAATAATTACGGATCTCAATAGATGGAGTTGCTATGCGCATGACCTATATTTGTCGTGTTATTGATACTCTCAATGATTATAAACACAAAGGAATGTAATGTTTACTTTTCAATTAGATACTGCAGAATGATAAAAATTGTTGATACGTTTTGTGACAACTTTATTTGGCAAATGGTGTAATTTGGTTGTATATTCATTCGTAATTAGGTCGTACGGTATAAAAGTGGGCCCGCGTGGAACAGTCGAACGTCTCTGTTTGTAATTTCGATTCATGATTTCTTAAAATTTTGCTTAGTAACTCGGAGAAAGAAAGAGCATGCATTGACGATCATTTTTGAACTGTAAACTACACTGTAAAAAAACATGTCGTAAATTAACAAGTAATATCTGTGAATTTTGTTAAACGACCTGACTGTGAATTTACTTTTTATTCGTGTTCGTTTACAGAAAAACTCTGTAACTTTACAAAAATATTCCGTAACTTTACAAAATAATTTCGTAAGTTTACAAATTTTATCTGTTGTTTCGCGATTTTTCTTGTTAATTCACAAAATGTTTCATCAAACTACAGGAAAAATCTGTTCACCGATTTAACAGCGAAACCTGTAATTTTTTTCTCTTTTTTTACAACAAATTTTTACAGTGTAGTGGGTGCAAACGTCAAACAACGCGGATAATTCGGTTTTTTGTAATTCGGTCCGCCACCTGGAAGGTAGGCAGCGCATCACGCCCGCGCGCAGTGCGGGTTGCCTGCATTACGGCGTTGTCGAACTGCGAGTCGTCAGTGCGTCGTCTGCACGCCGTCTGCTTCGCACCATTTTGGGATGCGACTGATGACGGCGTCACCTGGGGGCTCCAGTGTTGCCAGAAAAGTTAGGCAAAAAACCGCGCAATACGCCTGTGCGTAACGGGACTGTATCTCCGCCTGCTTATGAGGCAAAAGACTAAAAATTTCGTCAGGTGTTGGCGGCTTAGGCTAACATGTCGTAAAGTTTATTTTTTATTCTAAAACGCTGAAAATCTTAACTTTATTTTTAAAATTCTGTCCGAAATTGTCACCCTATGTCAGAAATATTGTCTCGTCTTGTTTTAATATTGTTTCTATCGGCGTTCACATCATATTGTTTCCAGTTCCACCATTTCCAGTTTAGAATACAAAAAATATCATTTCTGTAGGTATTGTGAGGTCTGAGATGAAAGTGGAATCAGTTAAGGATTACACTCGACTGAGAACAATACTCGTTCTTTTCAACACATAAGAGAGAGGTGGTGGTAAAGAACGAGTAAAAACGCTTATTTGGAGATTTTTTAAAACCACGTGAGATTTGAACAGTTGTCCAGTTAAATGTGTAGGCGGCTGCTTGACTTACGCCCATTTCTGCCGCGAGTTTGATGTCCTCCTCATAGCGTTCGTACGAGTTGCAGGCAATGTCACCGGTCATGTTGGTGGGGACCTTGGCGATGTGGTAGTAGTGGTCGAACACGCTCTCCCCCTTGCCTTTCGAGAAGCAGAACATCAGAACGCTCTGTGTGATTGTAGTGTTCCTGAGTTCTAGACGAGTGAGCGGTAGTATGTAGAGTGGACCAAATGTAAATCTTGATCGCGTCGCGGTCGCCCGGCTGTTTACCCATCTCAAATTTTGCCCACCTGTGTATTTGTAGAAGGATCGTTACTTTTCCTTTACAAAAAGAAAAAAAAAACGCAGTTGGCCCAAATCTGAGATGAATAAATTGCCGCAAAACGCAGTCAGACGATACGTTTGGGCCACTCCAATAATTGATTGGGTTGGGGCTCACTCATAGTCTTGACTGATTAGTTCGTTCACGCACTTAATTCACACTCCAATCCAGGTGTTCTTGTTTCACTGTGAGGTTTTACTCACCATCTTTGTCCCAAGCGCCCTCCGACTGGTACGAGGCCGAGCCGGCGCCGATCAGGAAGTTGTCGGGAATCTTGTACTTGGGGTCGGTCTCGGTAACCATCGGCGGCTCCCTGTCGTCGCCGTCCTCGCCGACGGCACGCTGTACGGTGGGGGCCCGTGCCTGCCCGGGGGCCAGGAGGGCCACGGCGGCCACCAGGACAAGGACGGTCCTCTTCTGGGAAAGCATGGCAAAGCACTGCACGGATCTGGTGCCTCCGACACCGCACTTGTATTAGAAGCAGCTTCGCCGACCTCGCGAGCCGCGTCATCGTTTCGAGTGTCAGCATCGTCTGATAACGACGGGGGTGTGTCATCCAGATTTTTTTTTGTCTCCAATGCAAGGAAAACTGAGAATAATTAAATAAATATCTTACACTAATGAAAATCAATCTTCATTTACGAGGAAAATTGTCCTTACGTTCGGGAAGTTTTTCTTGGACTCGAGGCTAGGAGCATTATTTTCATATCAGCTCGAAATTTCTTTGAATCAAAGAAACCTCCCAAGGGTCAGGAAAAAGTCATTCTGACGTCAAATGGCGTCAAACGCAAGTCAAAATGTCGTTCCTCGCTTATAGACCTCATACCCGACAGTCAAAAGAGAGGAATTTTGACGTCAAAATGACGAAAATTGACGTCAGAGCCGAAAAATCACTTTTCTCAGCAAATCTATTCTGGTACAGATAGATGCTGTTACTAAGGTCTTAGGTAGGCCGGCGAAAGTTGTAGCCAGGGAATATTTTATTTCAAAAATTGACCTGAGGGCAAACAGGGTTGTTACAGAGTCGGAAATTTTTATTTCCCTGACTTTTCCCTGACTTTTCCATGACTGAATTCGAGGTTTTCCATGACTTTTCCCCAGACATATATAGGACTAAGTTTTTCAAAAGAAAACGATTTAAAGCAATACTTGCACTTGCACAATTATTTATCCATTTTTAAGCCCTTTGAGGCACTCATTCGACATAAAGTAAAAGAGCATAAACGAGGGGGTGCTGTCTCAAGTAGCAGTTGTTCAATGATTTGCATTTAAACAAAAATCAAATGATTTTTTTGATTTTGGATGGATTTTTTGATTTTAGATTGATTTGTTTGATTTTGGATTGATTGATTTCAAAATGACTTTTTGATTTTTCTGTTGATTTTTGATCTTTTTCCTGATCTTTCATTGATCTTTTGATATTTTTCTTGATTGTTCAGGATGACCTCAAAAAATACACGCACATCTGATCCTAATTATTCTCTCAATTACATGGTAAAATAGGATTTTTAGTAAATTATTGTGAATGATTTCTATTTACTCCAAACAATTGGAAATTAACTGGAAATAATGCAAAATAATCACAATTATTTCAATTATTTTTTGGAACTTTTCGGAAACGAATTTTTCTCTGCAATTAAAAGGGTGGCGTGAAAACATAGAAAATTTTTGCGGCAGTAAACCTCCCGAAGGAGGTTGCGGTTCCCGCCAGGCACAGGGCTTTTACCCCTTGTGGCAGCCAACTGCTTCGGTGTTCCATGGGAACCGGCGCTTTGCTGACTGCGATCCTATCGCGCAATTCGACAGATTTGATCCCCGTACCACCATTGGCCTACCCCTAGAGGTACGAGCGGTGTCAAGAGCGTTAGACTTCCTGATCCCAGTTTCAGAGGCCTTACCTCAGAGGGGTACGCGGGATTCGAACCCACAACCCCGAGTGCCGACACATAGCCAGAACAGGAAGCGACCCAACGCCCAGAGCCACCGAGCCAACGGCGGTGAGACGTGTTTAATTTCTACTTGACTTGCCCTGGAGCAGCTGCCAAAGGAAATGCCAAGCGCGAAAAACACTTTCCCGAGTGGGAGTTGAACTTCGGACCACTCGGTTCAGTGTTGCGCACTCCACCAACTGAGCCACGACGTCTCGTTAACTGTCCAGTGCGACGGGTTCGCGTCGTATTTGCCCTGTCCTCCTGGCTGGAGGGTGGGGGATAGGGCAAATACGACGCGAACCCGTCGCAGTGGATAGTCATCGAGACGTCGTGGCTCAGTTGGCAGAGCGCGCAACACTGAACCGAGTGGTCCGAAGTGCGACTCCCACTCGGGAAAGTGTTTTTCGCGCTTGGCATTTCCTTTGGCAGCTGCTCCAGGGCAGTTCAAGTAGAAATTAAACACGTCTCACCGCCGTTGGCTCGGTGGCTCTGGGCGTTGGGTCGCTTCCTGTTCTGGCTACGTGTCGGCACTCGGGGTTGTGGGTTCGAATCCCGCGTACCCCTCTGAGGTAAGGCCTCTGAAACTGGGATCAGGAAGTCTAACGCTCTTGACACCGCTCGTACCTCTAGGGGTAGGCCAATGGTGGTACGGGGATCAAATCTGTCGAATTGCGCGATAGGATCGCAGTCAGCAAAGCGCCGGTTCCCATGGAACACCGAAGCAGTTGGCTGCCACAGGGGGTAAAAGCCCTGTGCCTGGCGGGAACCGCAACCTCCTTCGGGAGGTTTACTGCCGCAAAAATTTTCTATGTTTTCACGCCACCCTTTTAATTGCAGAGAAAAATTCGTTTCCGAAAAGTTCCAAAAAATAATTGAAATAATTGTGATTATTTTGCATTATTGCCAGTTAATTTCCAATAATTTGGAATAAATAGAAATCATTCACAATAATTTACTAAAAATCCTATTTTACCATGTAATTGAGA
Organism: Frankliniella fusca; assembly: GCA_029379305.1. Classification (NCBI taxonomy): domain Eukaryota; kingdom Metazoa; phylum Arthropoda; class Insecta; order Thysanoptera; family Thripidae; genus Frankliniella; species Frankliniella fusca. The sequence goes on from JAHWGI010001090.1 coordinate 644,956, forward strand.
GAATAATTAGGATCAGATGTGCGTGTATTTTCTGGGGCATCCCCGATTGTTCTTCATTTTGTTGATTTTTTTCGATCGTTTACTTTGATTCTTATCTGATAATTGTTTATTTTTTGAATACACCTTGATTTTTTATTTTGTTGATTGTGTTGATTTTCATTTTGGTTTTTGATTTTCTTATGATTTTTGATTTTTCATTGATTTTTTAACCTTTTCTGATTTTGGGGGATTTTTTAAATTGATTTTGCATTGATTCTTTTATGATTTCTGAGAAAATCTGTGATTTTTGATTTTTTGATTTTTTTTAAATTGTGATTTTGATTTTTTTGATTTTTTGTGGGATTTTTTTTGGCCTTGTTCAATGATTTTCGAAGACAGCACTCCCTCGAGCAAAACCTTTGATACGGCGCGGCAGGCAGAGGACACGGGCGATACTGCAATTTAACAAACTTCCATGACTCGGCGCTTGATTTCCCTGACTTTTTCATGACTTCCATGACTCGATTTTTTTTCCCTGACTTTTCCATGACTTCCAGGTTTTCCATGACCTGTAACAACCCTGGCAATGTTCCGGGCATTGAGCGCGGTCGACACTAATGCCGCCTCGTGAGCAGTGGTCGAGGGGTCCCTCACTCCTCCCTCACTCGCTTCGCTCGCGGATGCGCACAATGGAGGTCTGTAGTAGACCATGCATATCATCGACCAGATCGCGCGAAGCACCCGACGTGACACGCTGCAATGAGCAGTTGTCAGTCAAATCCTTCAATTTTTTGAAAATGAACTTTTAAAGCGACACCAAAGTCAGTTTTTGATTCTAGAAACTGACAATCGGCTGGAAAATGCACGTGGTATCTAGGGAGAAAACAAAACAACAGCCTCCCCCAAAATGAACATTTACCCCGGAAGGTAGGCAATTTTCCACCCCTTACGACGCGCCTAATTACACCCCTGGGCGGATCTAGCCCGGACCGTGTTTTGGTTGCCTACCTTCTAGGCATAACCAGAGCCTGAGGTAACTCGGCGTAGCGGTACCGGGTGTCCCAGCCCAGACAGGACAGTCAGTTGGGTTACCTGAGCGCTGGCCGCAGGGGCTATGGGCGAGAGGGGAGGTGTGGCGGTGCCGGGAGGCAGACCTCCCCCGCTCCCGCTCCCCCCTCGCCCATAGCCACTGCGGCCAGCGCTCAGGCAACCCAACTAACTGTCCTGTCTGGGCTGGGACACCCGGTACATCAGCGGGAGCTAATAGACCATTGCGCCCAGAACGTAGCTACACCGCAAGTCGGATTTTATCTTTGAGATTTGAAGTCTTTAGAGTGACTGTCAATAACATTTCGCATCGCCTCTCTTATACTTCTGAAATTTACAATGTTAAAGTGTTGGATTTTTTTTTTTTTTTTTTTTTTAAATAAAAATAAATAAAATGCTCCAACTACATGTTTAACCTACAACTTGCACTGATCTGTTGACAATTTGTGGTTTATAGGTACATCTCAGCGAAATGTGTACGTGCCTGATGATGTCACTTCAAATCAAGATCAAGATTCCGTCTTAGTCATTTTAAGCTTTTCGTCAAAGTGAAATCTCTTGTCATCAAAATGATCTGTCTAGAAGTCTTTTTGTTAATCATATATGATGTGACATCAAGATGATATTTTCCTGTTCCCTCTGGGATGTTTTGACGTATTTTACACCGCCGAAGCGAGCACGCGGCTGACTTGGAGTCGCGTTGTCTCAAGATCAGTGAAAAATCAGGACACTGAAAAATTGTCGTGCAGGATTCAAGAAAACTTTCCATGGAAGATGTCGTACAATTACAATTCAAGATTGTGAATGTACAAACACTGCGCGTCGACAGAAAGTCGAATGACAAGTGGGAAGTTGTACATGCATGTACGACACAATTTGCAAATGACTGACTACAGTGAAATCTGCTTAATTAATTAGTTATCCACCAAAATATGAACTTGAGTAAAAATCAGAAAGAAATCGCCTCACTATTCATACGTCGACAGGGTTTGAATTTTATCGCCATACTATCGCGGCACCGAATACCATAGGCGAGTCATCATCGCCGGATATCGCCGTGTTACCTGGGAAACCATATCCGTTTAAACCGTTTCTCCGCTTAAGACGTTTTAGAGTCCTTCTACATTTAAAACATAGGCCTGCATTAAAAATCCGCTTAAAGCGTTCTCCGCTTAAACCGTTCAGATGCGGCGCAATTGGGCGAAACGGTTTAAGCGGATTTCACTGGATAAACTACATCGTTCGTGAACAAACATTTTTTTTTCCCAGTGGATTTAGGGTAGCAGATGATGTGACGCGAGTACGTAGTACGTGCACCTGCTGCTCCCACCTTTCTTTTTATCGATCTCTGCCCGCATGATTCAACGATCGACGTCTACGAATGATTGGCCTCTTTATGATGGTGTGATCCAGACTGCGTGATGTCTGTGGGACTTGTCTTATTTTGAGAGCTTCTCGTTTTTGCGCGGACACCTGACACCTGCCAGCAGTAGCGGTGTAGGGGGCAAAGGTGGCAGTGTCACTCAAAGAAACGAAACGGTGTTTCTCTAGTTTCCATGCTTGATCGAGTTTCATGAACTTGTTTCTGTCTTATACTCCTGATAAAGTTTTGTAATCTTGACCGATTCAAGTGCAATCATCCTAAGTGCGTTTTCCTTGAAACGAGGACCATTTTTCACGAATCGTGTGCGATACGGTGCGATATAAGCGCGGGGTGCAAGTCGTGCTAAAGTAAAAAAGACGCTTCCTGAGAGCGCTAGTGCGGGTGTCCTCGCCTCGGGACTCCCAATAATAAACATTCCGCGGCGTCGAGTCTCAGAGTCTTTAGTCTTTATTGCAGCCATCCATCCATGTCTTTGATCATCTGCCGGTAGACCAGGAGCGCGCCCCGCGAGAAGGTGAAATCTGCGTGCGAGAAAAGCGGGTCGGGGTGTCTCCAGCGACGGACTATGCTCCGCACGGAGCGCTGCATAAAGCGGTAGTCCTGCAAACAAAAAAGGTCACGTACAACCGCATTATCATTTCCAACTATTTCCAGCCATTTTCATTCATTTTCATCCTTCTTAGTTTTCTAATTTTCACGCATTTCCACACATTTTCATGCATTTCCGCACATTTTCACGCATTTCCACACATTTTCGCACAGAGTTCCTCCCATTTCCACCATTTTAAGCCATCTCCATGGATTCCATCCATTATCATAATTGTCATTCATTTTCGCGTATTTTCACTCATTTTCATGCATTTCCCTATTTTTAGCTTAAGGCATTTTCGGCAATTTCCATCCCATTATCATGCATTTGCAGTCATTTTCGGGCATTTTCACACATTTTCTCTATTTTCAGCAACAGCTATTTCCGACCTATTTCCGGTCCATTATCGTACGAAGAGTACACCATTTTCGCGACTTATTTCCCCCTCGACGCTCCCTGCCGATCGGAGTTGCCTGCGTAGGAAAGCGGGGCTGGCAACGACGTTTGGTGGAAGGGAGGGCCTGCTTGTTTTTGCTGGATACCCTAGAGAGCGAATGTTCACCTAGTTCACTCTCGAACCCAGGCGCGGATCCCGGGGGTGGTAATGGGGGTAATTACCCCCTCCTGGGGGCTAGGTAGACCGCTTGGAAGGTAGGCAAAAGTCACTACTTTGCCCTGGTAGTCGGCAAAATGCACTACTTTACCCCCTCCTTAGAACATTTCTTGATCCGCGCCTGCTCGAACCTCGAAGCTCTGTGAATTTCTACCCGATCACTCGTTCCTCCACGAGGGGGCCTCCACTTCTCCTTTGGAGGAACACCGGATCGCCGAGATTGCCAGATTGCTAGCGTAAAGTTTGGGATTCTCTAGCAACGAACGCTTGTAAATTGGCAAAATACTCTACTCTGCCTTGCTCCTAAGCAGGCAAAAGGCACGACTTTGTTGGTAGTTTCTTTAAGATTGCCGTCATTGTCGGAATGCTGTCGGATTGCCGGGATGAGGAACACCGGATTGCTGGAGTGGAGGTCCCCTCGTCCCTCCATGTGTGTGAAATTTCTTTTCATGCTTGTACGCTCAAGATGTAAAGTAATAAACTTGGGGACTTGGGTATCACTGAAGTAGAGGGTTGTTAGTGCTCACCCCTTCTGCGACCAGCTTGTCGCTGTCTCCAGTGTACGTGAAGATAGGGATGGTGACCCTCTCGATGGGGTACTTGGGCGGCACGGGGACGCCGTAGCGCCGCAGGTTCTTCTCCCTGCTGGAGTAGACGTAGGGCCGGAAGCTTCCCTCCCCTACACGGCCGGAACCGGAACCGGACAGAACAGGCACCGCATTAGGGATCGTTCATACACTACGAACCCTTGAGGGGTCAGGGCAGGGTTGTTACAAGTCAGGAAAGTCAGGGAAAGTCAGGAATTCTAAAAGTGGTCAGGGAAAGTCAGGGAAAGTCAGGAAAAATAAAATGATAGTCAGTAAACTTTTGCCTCGACTTTTGCTCGCCGACCGCCTCTTGCGTTTTTACCCCGTGCCTGTAGACAAGATCCACGGTCACTGTGAAAAATACTCGTAAGAGTTACGGGAAAATTTTCCATGATAAAAGTCGTAAAATTTCAATTTGAAATTGTAAATATACAAGCACTCCCTATCGACTTGGAATTGACCGACGAGCAAGAATGGGCAGTCGTAAATTTACGACATATTTTGTAAATCAAAATTACAAAAAATGTCGTAAATTTACGAGGATATTTTTCACAGTGGTAGTCTCAATTTTTCCTCCTTTCATTGCGTAATAATGCATGTTTAACGATCTAAAGAAGTCAGTAAAAATCGGTATTTTGGTCAGGGAAAAGTCAGTAAAACTGAAAATCTAGATCTTGTAACAACCCTGCAGGGGTACAAAAAAGCACAAGCTCTCAGTAGTTTCAGGGAATTTATAGGAGCTAATAGTCTTTTATTTCATTTGCACCTCCTGGTGCAAATATTTATGGGATCTGTCTACACTTCGTAGGTGGTCGTGAGACTAATGTTTGTATACCCCGCTCCATAGAGAATTCTCTATACCCCGCCCGCTCCTGGGCACGAGGTTTATGAACGATCCCTCAGCTCCAGGCCAGAGGCATGCAGTTAGTTTGACTCACCCCACGCCAGCTGCGCAATATGCCACGTGGTGCGCAGGGAGCCCGACCCTGGGAAGGTCTCGTGGAAGTAGTACGAGTTCCCCTGCAAAGGACTGTATTTTACTGGTGATCGAGTGGTTTCAATGAAAGACAAGAGACAATGGGAACACACAATAAATTTTGTGATGAGACTCGTTCTTTACATATTTATGTATCACAGTGGTAGAAGTGAAAACTCTGAGTCCGTTTTCATCTCAGATTTGTTAGTGTAATGAAGGCTTTGTTTTGCCCTTGGTTTTGCCCGGGAAACACTGTGAAAAAAAAATTCGTAAATTTATACGACTTTTTTCGTAATTTGTCATTTCGACACAGCTGTAAATATACGAGCGCAGTCGTAAATTTGCGACAGAAAATTCTTCCTCGTCAAAGAAAACCAAGTTGACACCTGGCCTGAAAAAAAATTATCGTAACAACACAACTGGAAGTTGAAACTTTACGACATTTATCATGGAAAATTTTCCCGAGGGGGTATTCACCTCTGTAATACCCTGTACACCTGACTGGGTATAACACGGTAACGCGTAATGTACTACCAAAGAATATCAAAAGATGCTCTAAAATTGCAAAATTTTCTTTAAAATACCGGTGTAGTACCGCGTAATCCAGTGTAATACAAGCCCGTAGAAACTCCCACTGGCAGGCCGATACCATGATCGTCTAAACCGCGTGGAGCTCAAGTTTTGTAAACGTTCAAACAAATAAACTGAAGGATTTTGTGCACTCAAACAATTTCTAACGTTTTCGTATTTTGTGTCCTCGTGGCTTAGGAGGGTTATCGCACCTTTTTTTTACATTCGCAAACTCGTAAAATAAAATCAAACTAAAACTCGACGGAATGAGAAATTCAGCAGCCATTCGGCTATGCTGTTCTTCTTTATTAAAATGTTAATGTTTCCGAACGGAGAAGATCATCGACCACCCTCCTAAGCCATAAGTACATAAATAACAAAGACCAGACAAAAGGTTTTAGTGCTGAAGACCCATCCGTTGGTTCGTTTGAACGTTTTCAAACACCCGAACGATCATGGTATCAGCCTGTAAGCGGGAGTTTCCACCGGCTGGTAATACGGAGTGTACAAATTTTCGCGGAGTAAATACCCCCGCGAATTTTCCCGTAACGTTTACGAATATTTTTCACAGTGCACCCGGGACTCGAGCTCGAGCCCTGCTCGGACCATATGTTCGGGCCCTTCGCTTGAGTTCTATCGTTGAGGCGAATGAAGTAGCGCGAGCCGACTCGAGGGACTTATAATGAAAACTAGCAAATTTTTTTTAAGAGTTCTCAAAATAATACTACTGTATTAAACGTGAAAAAGGTTCATTGTTGAAATTCAGACGAAGGCCTCTAGTTCAGATTGGTACAAGTGTCCTGTTTGTGGGTATTGTTCTATCTGAGATTGAAAACTCCACTAATAAGCTGGGTTCTGGACTCAGAATGAAAACATACAAAATTTGTTAAGTGTTCTCAAAATCATACTATTAAACTTGAAAAAAAAAAAATCGTCGTTGCACCACTGACCAGCATTTCCAGTTTAGAATACAGGGTGTTTCCGTTAATTTGGGCCAAAAGTATAGGGTGGGTAGAGCATGCGTAGACGATCATTTTTGAACTGTAAACTAGTGGGTGCAAACGTCAAACAACGTGGATAATTAGGTTTTTTGTAATTTGGTCCGCCGCCTGGAAGGTAAGCAGCGCATCACGCGTGCGCGAAGTGCGGTTTGCCTGCAAAAACCTAATCTTCCGCGTTGTTTGACGTTGGCACCCACTAGTTTACGGTTCAAAAATGATCGTCCATGCATCCTCTACCCACCCTATACTTTTGGCCTGAACGGAAACACCCTGCAGTATAAATATTATGCTTGTGGGTATTGTGAGATCTGAGATGAAAGTGGAATCTGATAAGGGTTATCTGGCAAGTAAACGTCAAATAAGTGTGTACTGTGGCAAATACACGCCTATAAGTGTGTGCTTGCACGAACATGACATGCCAATATGCGTGTACTAAGTACACTGTTCGGTTTGCAGTTGTACTCACGATGTAGTCCTCGGCCTTGGGGTTGTTGGTCAGCCACAGCCATAGCCGATTGCAGATCCAACGCGCCTCCCCGCGGCAGGTGATCTGGCTGAACTGGCGGATCAGCCCGATCGGGAGCTGGACCACCTGCAGGCGCTCCGTCACCGGCTGCAGCACAGGGTACAGAATGCGAGCGTGCTTCCCGAAGGTGATTCCCCCTGGGACCCCCTGCCCTGCCCTGCCCTGCCCGATCCCGATCCTTACGGAATCGTTCATTTTTGGGGTAGGAAAGGAGGGGGGGGGGGGACAAATACTATGGACCTTGATTAGTGGCAGAACTATCTCCCAAGTGTATCCCTTAATATTTGTAACCGTTTGTAACTAAGGGTACTCTGATAATGAAAGAGTGTACAATGTACACTGATTAATCAGTGTACATGGATGCTTGCTGATTTATCAGTGTACATTGGAATGCTTGCTGATTAATCAGTGTACATGGGAATGCTTGCAGCAAGCATTAATGCACACTGATAAATCAGCAAGCATTCCAATGTACACTGATAAATCAGCAAGCACCCATGTAGACTGATTAATCAGTGTACATTGTACTCTCTTTCATTATCAGAGTACAATTATTTTAGAGGTTTATGAGCTCCGATTAAGGTTCTGAAACCAATGTGGGCCCATAATATTTGTACCCCTCCCCCTCGAGGGCACTTAGTACATGAAAGATGCATTACCTCCGTACTGTTGGTCACCGCGTTGAGGAGTGAGATGAAGTTGCCGTCGTTGTAGTACTGGGTGGTGGAGGGCGCCATGAGGAAGGCGGCCGCCACCTTGCGGCCGTATTCGGGCTTGAGGGAGGCCATGATGAGCAGCGACAGGGAGCCCATGGAGTAGCCGATGTAGAGGAGCTGCCGGTAGACCGTCTTGGCCAGGATCATGTCGATGCAGGCCGGGTGATCGTACAGGGCGTGCTCGTGGAAGCTGCGGAGAGAGGAGAGGAAGGCGGCGGCTAGATACCACAGTCACGCCATCCTCACGCACCGTCGGGCACCCCGTCAAGCACCCCGTCAAGCACCCCGTCAAGCACCTCGTCAGGCTCGCCGCCGCGCCGTCGGGCGGCATCACGTCGCGTCAGCAGGTGCAGGTGGCAGCGGAGCGCTTCTGGCCGGCCCATGCGGAAACCAAGCGAGCCTACAAGTGAAGGCGCGCTCGAGGGTGGTGGCGCGTGGCGGAGCGAAGAGTGCGCCACCGCGCGGAGTTTGAACTTCAAACCAAACCTTCACCTAGCAGGAGGCATCAGACACCCATACATGCTCGCCACGAGAAGATCTTTCTAGCACACCCCGTGTGCTTGCGAAACGATGATCATACGCCGAGCTATGACGAAAAACATCAAAGACACTGCAGATCAGGGTTTGAAAGCCGCGCTCAGCAGCGTGCGCGATGTTTTTCTTCAGAACTCGGCGTAGGATTATCGTATCGCAATCGCATGGGGGTGAGTTAGAAAGCTGTTTTCATGGGCTTCAATGCAGCCTGTTTGCATGTCCGACGCCTCCTACAAGGTGAAAGTTTGGTTTGAAGTTCAAACTCCACGCGGTTAGCGTGCGCTGCGCGCCGCCACCACTCTACCGCATAGGCCGGCCGCCGGTCGCGTACCCCACTTAGCACGTACCTGAACTTCCAATACTCCGGGTCGTCCGTGGTGAGTCGGATGTGGTCCGGGGAGTAGATGGAACCTCGGACGTTCGACATCCACACGTCGTAGCCGGCGTCGTACAGGCGGAACCCTGTGGGGACTCAAAGCTCACGTGACAACCCTTGGTCCTCGTTTCCGGTTCCGGAGGTACCCAGGTACCCACCCAGCGCGTGGTCGCGGCCCAACGTGAGGAAGATGGGCGCGGCGCCCAGGTAGGGGGTGGCCAGGTACACGGGCGGCCGCCCGGGGTTGGGTATGCGGTCCACGGTGAGCACGTAGCCGTCCTCCGTGAGCACGCGGTGCTGCTCGTACGGGTACCCCCACATGTCCAACAGGTCCTTCTGCGGGTCGGGCGTAAGTTATGCGTGGAAAAGGGCGTCTTAGGCCGCAACAGGGCCCGCAAGCTGCGACACTTCACTCGTCATACTCACCGACGTCTTGGTGATCGGGCCGAAAATGAATCGACTCGTGCGGTTGCCGGCGGCCTGCAGCCCGGCCTGCAGCAGGGCCAGCAACAGGAGACACAGCAGCAGGAGCTGCAGGAGCGGCCGCAGCATGGTGTCCTCTACTCGGCTCGGCTCGAGTGACGCCGGCTTGAATGCCATTACTCTGCTGAACTGCATCTCTTTGCAGGTGTGGCGGGGTGGGGTGCGGCGCGCGCGGAGAGAGGGAGAAAGAATGCGGTGCTTTGGCGCGCCGACACGTGTTTCTCTCTCACGCACTCGCGTGCGGCGCCGCACTCTCGCGCCATTTAAGGGAGGCCGTGCGAAGCGGCGCGCAGATCGGAGCGGAGGCATCCGTCGCGATTTTACTTTTTTCCGGCGTCGAAGTGGCACGAGAAGAAGCTCAGCCGCAAAATACCGCTCTGTCTACCGCGCTGGTCGGTGATGAGACCCTACGCGGTCAGTCATTACTGTACAACTATTTTCAGGTGGGTCCCATAGCCTGGACGTCTGCAAGTCGATCAGGATCACGCTGTTGCCGACGGCCGCCAGCGCGCGGAGTCGTGGTGTTTCCTCGCGCGCGCTGCCATGCTGCTGGCATTGCATTGCGGCTGCACGCTGCTCCACCGCCTCGCCGCGGCGCTAATCATCAATACGCACATTAACCCTCCCCTCCCCTCCCCTCCCCTCCCCGGCCCGCGAGCAGCTGCGGCGGCTGTCAAGGACCAACAGCCGGACCCATCCGCGGGACCCGCGGGCTAAGGCCTGTGCGCCGATTAATCGAATTGATTGACTACAATTGTCAATTATTTTATTCATTGTGAATGAATGCGATCGACCCCATTCGATTATACTAGCAATCGAAAAGTTTTGAATTTTTATCCAATTATCAATCATCAAACGATTATCAATTATCACACGATTATCAATTGTCGTTCGATTGTCAATTGTACGTGGTTCACGATTGCCCCACATTTGATGCTCGCGGCCTCACTCTTGCTTTTCCTTGCGTGTAACAAAGGTGTCCTGAAGAAAGGAGCTTAGCTTCATGATTAGTGAATTTGATAAATTATAACAATCATTTTTAGATAAACCTACCAGGTAGCTGATGGACCCCGGGCACTTTTTGTACTATGCAACTCTCAGAGTTCTGCCGAGAAGGGGCGGGGGAAGCAGGGGAAATCACTTCGAAAAATCATTGTACGGCCCCGAAAAATCATTTAAAAAGTAAATAAAAAATTACAATAAATTCAAAAAAATCAAAAAGATTAGAAAAAATCCAACAGAAAAATAGAGAAAAAATAAACAAAAAACCAAAATAAAACCGGAAAAAATTCAGAGATGGCGGCAAAAGATCAAAATTTATCAAAAAGTGGCAGAAATTTCCCGTGGAAAAAAAATCCCAATCAAGATTGGAATTTGAAGCAGATGATACACTGGAAAAACAAAGGTGTGACTTTAACACCTTAACAGGCGTGTTAAAGGTATAATGCCTTTGCAAAGGCACTAAAACTGCCCAGAGGCATTAATTTAATTTTATTTAATTTAATTTAATTGAATTTTAATACCTGAACGTCAATGCCTATCCAAAGGCATTAAACCTTTAACACCCCTGTAAAGGTCACTCCTTTGTTTTTCTCGTGTACTGCATGAGACATTGTTATGTGGTGCGTTCTGAGTGTGACAATTTGGGTGTTTGAAGTTATATGAAAGGTACAATAACATGTCACAGTAATTGTTTCTCCTCTTCGCTGCTCATCGGTTAGGCCAGCGGGTCTCAACATTTTTAGGCTCGCGACCCCAAAATTATACGCGCGGGCCAAAATTTTCGCGACCCCACAGAAGGTTTTTCGCGACCCCACGCGACTCCATGTCAATAACTCTGTTCCCCCATCTCCTCCGAAAACATAAAAATAAAATTTAAAGTTATGTTTTTTGGGAGTTTATTTTTTTTTAATTGTTCGCGGCTGCCCTGGCGGTTTTTCCGTATTTCTGCACAGGCGATGACGTATCAGGGGCCAGCCGGCTGCCAAACAACGACCCCCGGCGACCCCAGGCCCAGGCACATCGACGCGACCTCACAATGAAATTTGGCGACCCCAAGGTTGAGAACCGCTGGGCTATCCCTTAGTCACGTGTGTCCAGGCGCGGTTTTAATTGCGAAGGGGCGATTCACCCCCCGGTCAGCCGCAAAATCCGCCTGTAAGTAGGCAATTTGAGGTACAAAACCCCTGTATATAAGCAATCCGCCCCCTCCGTCAGCCGATCCGCCCCTCCCGTCAGCTCGACTTAAAACCGCGCCTGCGTGTGTCCGGCGGGCTTGCCTATACCCGCGGTTCGCAGGGTTCACACTGCACTGTCAAGCCAAGTGTGCAACTGTTCAACGCTAGTAAATGTGCAACTCCGTGTTTGTCACTTAAAAGTGTTCATCTCAACAGCTATGTGCGATTGCAACTGCTCAACTCCACGGCTGTGCACTTGCTAGTGTACGACACGGCAGTTGTGCAGTTGTAAGTGTTAAACTGCACCGGACAACACTTTCGTTGTTGAACACTTCCGAGTGTGTTACTGTCTAGTTGAACACTTACAAGTGTAAGATTGTCGAGTTAAACACTCGCTATTGCTCATCTTGATTGAACACTTGTACATGTAAAACTGGAAGATTCACACTTACAAGTGTTTAGCAGTTAGTTGCACACTTGGTTTCACAGTGTGCTCAGACTACCCTGGCCACGCCACGTGTAGCAGCATGGTTGCAGGCGCAGGGCCGGGCCGAGCTCAAGGTGCGAGAGGTAGCGCAGCGAGGCGAGCGTGTGAGTGAGGCACTTGTAGACACATCCGCATGTCATTGCGCTGGGTTGCCGATGAAAGAAGACTGATTCGTCACTTCAGTCTCGTCTCTCTATCCTTGTCACCCTCAAGAGGCACGGCCATACGGGGCAAGAGAGAAGGACACCACTAAACGGCATTCGGAATCTTCCTGCTGTTCCCTGCCGCTCGCACCTGCTGCGTCCTGAGCTCGCCGAGCCGGTACACCATGCGGGCAAGGTCCTGCACGCACTTGTCGGCACCGAGGGGAGGGGGGGGGGGGGGGGGGGGGGGGGTCACTTCGAAAAATCATTGTACTGCCCCCAAAAAATCATTTAAAAAATCAAAAAAATCAAAATAAAATCAAGTAGAAAGTTGCATAAAAATCAAAAAAATCGAGAACAAATGAACCCAAAACTGAGAAAAATGGGAACAAAACAAAAAACACAAATTTTTAAAAAGTAACATATTATTTCTTTTTTGTCTCGTGAAAAATCAAAAGAAAAATCAAAATAAAAATTTTTAAAAAATCAAAAAAATTAAAAATCAAAAAAATCATTGTACAAGTTTTATATGAGTGATCCCCCCCTCGGTCGGCACACTCCTCGAGTGCGAGATGGCTGTGAGGTGATAGTTTTACCCCCACGACAGGTATACCGGAGGGTACAACCATCACGTAATTGCTTTACCCCCCACTTAAAGCTGTCCTGTCGCCTACACCCTGGTCGACCGGGACTGGGCCTCGAACTGATATGGGCGAGGCTGAGGAGTCAAGGGGAAGTGAAGCTGGAGAGGCGTGTCACGGGTTGCCTAGACCTCGGGGGCGAAGGGGGAAGTCCACCCGCTTACCACGCTTACGCATGCTGCGCGACCGAAGGCAGTACAGCAGACATCAGTTTGTGCGCGCGCGAGCGAGAGAGAGAGAGAGAGAGAGAGAGAGAGAGAGAGAGAGAGAGAGAGTGTGCTGTTGGGGACTTAGAAAACAAAACAAAAACAGAGCTAGGAAACAAAATAGAGCATACCATCTGCACGGAGTACTTGCAGGGATACGTTTTACAGTGTTGCTCAACAGCAGGAAGCGGTGGGAGGGAGGGACAGTGTTTCAGCTGTTCTGGCGGGGCAGGCCAAATAGAGGTGGAATGATCATGAATCGTGTAGCTTCTAGCTTATTCCTTGGGCTCCAATTATAATTTACTTTTTTGTGTGTTTAATAAAGACAACTTTTGAAGTTTTCAAGAAAAAAGAGGTAAAGAAAAGTAATAATTCTAAGAAACATGCTTTGGTACATTGTTTATTGCACACTGCAGTCCATTTCACAACACACCCAATATAGAAAACTTGTTATTGATATCATAATTTAATTCTGGCTCCTCATCCTGTCCCTCCTCATGGTCTGAGTCAGCCCTGCTGTCTCGGTGTTGGTTTTTTCGCTTGCTCTTCCTTTTCCCTTTTCTGAATAAAACTGGTATATTTGGCAGGAGCGCATCAAATCTATTCAATAAAGATTTATAAATATGATAGACTGATGGTGAGTTGGCCATATGCCCTTTGACAAAAGCATTAACATCACTCCTTTTGTTCAGGGTTGCAAAAGCTTGATAAGCCACAGTGCCTGAATAAGTTTCTGAAATTTTGCACTGAGGCACTGGATATTCCAGAATTGAATTCAGAGTCATCACCTGCAATAAGCATGTTTGGAGCTGTGCAAATATATGAGCAGTCGGAGGAGAAAATAGTCGAGGACTTCCCTTCAATTTCCCATCCATTTTATGAAATTGCAAGAGGAACTCCACAAGATTTAAACAGTCAACTTCAGTAACTTTTGATAAAATATCATCAAGGCATTCATCTGGCTTGTGTCCAAGTTCAGCGCAAGAATCAAATTGAGCATTGCATTCTGTTTTTTCTTGACTCACCTGGGCGATCATCTTTACCGCCTTATTTTGAGAGCGCACACGCCCTAATTTCTTGTCAACAATACCCAAAGCTATCAATCCAATAACTATTGCATGTAAGTGACAATTTGAGACATTAGGGTAAGTTGTAGATCGAGCCCAAAATACTACTGCCATAGCAAAAAGGCTCCATTTGTCACCAAAAGAATTTAAAACAACACCTTCCTGAGCCTGAATTCCAAGGGCATCATACAATACTTCTTTGCGAATAGCAAGTGGTAAATTAGGAAGACATGTCAAGGGTGGAAAGCAAGGTAGACATGGAAGGCTTAAAAGGGGCTGAAGTTTGACCTTTTGATGCTTTGAACCCATACCTCTAGAAAAGCAAATTAATGGATGGCATCTTTGAGTTGATTCTTCACCTTGTTCTTTGCTAAAAAGCAGTCCACATATTACATTCAATATGGGAAAACTTAAGGTGTGGGAATCAGACAAAGTAAAATCTTCCACTTGTGGTTGACAAAAATAGGTATGTAGGTGAAAAATATCTGACACAAATGAAGGAAGATCACCCCTGCGAAACTTTTCTCTTAGCCAAACTGGAAAAGCAGATGTCCTTCCAAAGTAAACGTCATCACAATCATCATCTTCTTCATCTGAAGCACTAATATCATTGTCACTTTCATGTGTGTCATCTTCAGAACTGTCTGATTCACTTGAGGAATCATCAATAGACGAAGAGTCATCATTACTAAAAGTAGGCTCTTGGTTTTCAATAGTTTTTGTATCTGTTTTTTCAGTTTCTACAGAAAAGTAACCAAGTAGTTCACTTCGAGAATCACCATAACCGCATACAGACAACTCAATTTGCCTCTTCACATGGAAACGATCTTTTTTCCTCAGGTGGTTCAATATCTGTAAATAGAAAAAGACAGTTCAAAGTGACTGTACAGGGTTGATTGACTGCTGATTCTCTGCGAAAGAAGCAATACCTTTGTCACAGCTGATTCGTATGTTTCCTTCCTCAACCATTCAAAAATTGCAGCTATTCTCTTCTGTTGCTTGGATTTCCTTTTACTCTTTGACAGTTTGACATGGTTGTAAAATTTTTTGAACTTTGACAATGAAACATAATCATTTCCCAATAAAGTTGCCATTAATGGGAGATGAGTTTTATCGAGTCCACCGAAATTTGCAATAAAATGATCTACACTATAAACTTCACAAAGAAGATAGTGTTTCAAGACACCATTGCAACGGGTCTTTGACAATGTTAAGTTAAGAGTAGAAAATGGAATATACTTAACATCAAAAATATAGAAATCAGAATCATAACTTAAAACAGGACAGTTAAGGCTTCTTGCTATGGCAGCAATTTCAAAATCTGCTTCAAAGTCAGCTTGAACAAATTGAACATCCGAGCTCCTCAGTGTTTGCTTGAAAACTTCCATCAGAAATAAGGGAAAAACTGTTGCAGTAGACTGATTTGTGGGATTACAGGATTTGGCATTATGCAACTTACTTTTTAAACGCTGTGACACTGTCTTTAACTTACGGGCCTCATAGCCACCATCAATAACTACTAAGGGTGTAACGTTACACTGCTTTAAAAGTGTAAAGAATTCCGATACTGTCTGAGCATACTTGTCATAATCTCCCCCAAAGGCACTGTTACAGTCTGAGACATTTATGTACAGTTGACAAGCAAGACTACACCCATCTATTACTAAAATACAGTCTTGGAGATGATGGACCAAATGGAACCGATGTGCATTTTGAGATATGTAACTTGTCAATCCCCTGATGCCCATTTCTGAAGAAAACAAAACAACAGTTTAGGTCACCTGCCTGGACAACTGTATATAAATAAATAAACAAATAATAACAGACAATAAATTTTCTTTCATAATATACCTGTGACGTGTCAGCACGAAAACACCACGTAATATTTGAAAACAAATCTTACAAACTCATACAAATGGACTAACAACATTGTTTTTAGCCGATCACCATTTGTTTTACAATAATTTTTAAGAAATGCAGACTGCCACCAAGGCATGGACCAACATCAAAGGAACTCCTAACCCTAACCTATCGGGAACGGGAAAACAGTATGAGAAGTCTACCACCATAGCCAACACATGAAATATAAAGTCGTTGAAATACCAGCGAATTAAGCGATAAAAGCAAATTTTAATATGATCAGTTTATTTCAAACAGTAAAATGAAATCGATTCCACCAATTCTTTACGCGATCTTAGTTATGTTTATGTTGAAGAAAGGATACCATTTAGCTGTGTTTTGTTGGAAAAGTTTCACTACATAATCTGTCGTTTCCGATCAACACAAAGCAGGCCGTGAGGTGTTTAGACTGTATCTTGGAAACAAGAACAGACAATATTTGATACTTTTTAACGAGATGGGTGAAATTTGTCAGCGGCCGTGTATTCAGAAGCAGTTTATAGTAAGTTACTAAGTGCAGAAGGAGTTTCCACGTCCAAGATTTGCCTGTTATTGCGCCAAGACGTAGTCAGTCGAAAGGTGCTATTGTGCCCCTAGCCTAACAACTGACTACCAAACTAATCAGCTGTGACTCATTTCTGGAAGGTCAGGCTGTGAAGTGCTTTTGCTTACATCTAAATTTCTTTGACTCTCCCCTTACTAATAACTCAGCCATTCATTATGCATTATGTTTTTATTTTGCCAGCTGAATTCTAGGTACTGGGGTATTTTGGTTTTCATGACCTACCCATTACCTCACCAATGCTTAAGCCTCTTCCCAAGCACTTCGATATTTTTAATATTATTTCCCCCCTTTTTTGGCACTGATTGGTTTTACTCAAAGTCTTCTTTTGCCACTCTTCAACTTTTTTTTCAAGTTATGATATTTTAACTTTAAATCAAGAATAGCTGTCTCATTACCATTATTTTTCTTGGAAGTGTTTTTAATCATTCATTATTAACTTTAACAAAGTGTATGGGCCTACCTCTGTTCCTTATGAATGTTTGTTACTAATAGTTCTGTTTTTGTTCTCCTTACAGAATAGTAGAAAGGCGAAACCCTACTCTTAGGAATCTTGTTCTGATTCCCAAGGACGAGTGATTTCTCTAGTCTATCCGTCTTTCACATTCTCTCTCTTGATATCTGTGTTAATTACTTTTCTATTTTACTGCATAAAATCTTTAATCTTGTTCACACTCCTGAAAAATCTTTTTTCTACTGCTATTTCTATTGTGATCTGAATTACTTTGAGGGCATTGCCACTTTTGAGAAACAATATGGATTCAACAGACTCAGATCACTCAATATCTCAGAGTATTTCAATCCCTCAGTGGATGAGGTCGAGAAACCATGAAGGGTGAGGTTCACTTTCATTTAATCTGTTTTTCCTCATCTGCATAAGTATAGTCTGGAAGTAGAGTGTGAGGGGTTGCCCTTTTGATAAATAAACTTTTCAACTGTCGATTTTTATGAAATGTCCTGTTGGTTTTTCTAATATTCTTTATGTTTGCTTCAGGTTTGATACTGAGATCAGCACTCTTTCACCTCCGAATCAAGATGACTCATTTTTCTACATACCTTACTCCAAAATAACAAAGTCTGCTGTAACTTCATCATCTGGTCCTTCGCTTAGTGCAGCAGCTGGACAAGTGGCTCTTGGGAACGTCTCTGAGGCAGGGGCTTCTTCTTCTAATTCACTCATAAGCAAGCACACTCAACCCTGCCTGAAATTCCTTGGAGAGGGAAAAAATATGGGTCTGTCTAACTTGTCAGGTTGTCAAATTGATTATGTGATGTTTGGATCTAACCTTCTAACAATGCAGATATTACAGATTTAACAGGATTCAATAAGGATGAAATAAAAAAGGGACCAAAGCCTATTAAATCTTTTGGAACAGATGATGGATTCAAGAGTGAAGCTGCTCAGTGCGGGCATTCAGTTGTCCAGGTATAACACAACCCATAAATTTTTTATGGTCCCCATAATGTTTTCCTGTGTCATTAAATATGTATGTTACTTGTTTTAGGTTGCTCAGCAAATGATTGCCGACCGCTTCATAGGACGCCCTACCAAGCTCCCCACTGATCAAAATGGAGAGGATCAATTTGGTGCTCATGAAATCCCTTACTTAAAGCAACGAGTTCGGCGGGGCAGTAAATCATTGCCTGCCAGTCCATTATCAACACCAGATTCAACTCCTCAAATCCAGAGAAAAAATAGGTTCTTGTCTAAAATTATTGTACCAGTCTTTGTATTATGAAGTATACAGAGGATTTATTATTATTATTATTATTCTTATACTTGTATGCTTAAATTGTATTTTTTCTCTCTCAGATATTTTACAGGAGCATTTGTTGAATCCTCTGAAGAGCCTTCCAAGTTTGCGGGTGGCTGGCTTGTTGCTGGTTTGTTAGGTGTACATCGGGAAAACTTGAGTGAGAGCCAGTCAGATCTAGCTGACAGCAACAACAATGCCAGTCTTCAAACTAAACAGGTAAGACCCAATTTCGTATAAATAAATTATTGCTTTGTGCATGAATATCATCCAAGTCTATACAAACTGCATGATAGGTGAACTCCAGTGTTGGTCTGCGTCGCAACAATTCTTCTTCCATGGTTTTGCAGTCTTTTGAGAAGTCTGGAAGTGAAAAAGAAACACAAGCCTCTCCTCTTCACGAGTCAAGATCTGTTGCATCTTTGGTTAAAGTGGCTAAATCAGGAACTGATAACACAGTGAAAAAGCCACGGCCAAAGCCATCTGAACTACGAGAAATGAACTTTTGGTCTCCCACATCCATGTAAAATGGAGTTTTGTGCATTCTTTAGAAACACATATTTTAACAAGTGGTGTACATCTAAATGACAAAGTATTGTAGATAAGTGGCTATATTATTTTGGGGAATGCTCTTATATTTTTAACGCATGTTGATGAAGAGATTTTGATGCACTGTATGTTCTACATTCTTGCATTACCTTTTGAGTTACTTTTCAACTGAACTTTTTTCCTGTGCTGACAAATATCATACCTTTAGGGTTGATGCCTTTATCAAAGTGGGTGCCTGTAAGTACTTAATGACAGTATCAGCTCGAGTAATTTCCAATTTTTCTTTCTGGTATTTATTTCCATGTTATTATACAACTCTGTCATGTATTCTTGTTTTGACAAAGTGATTGATACAGAATTTTGCTTTTTCGAATGGATCTTTAGTGGTATCTGCACTCCACTGTGGTAGGCAGCTGCAATTATTTGCTTTTATTTTGTATTTCGTTGCATCTTTAAAGCTATTTCTGTTGCTATATTTTCCCATGCTCATTGGAAACCTTAAGGTGTAGGTTCTCTTGTGTAAGCTCTTTTGTTATTTGTTTTAGAATATCTTTGGGTTGTGTCCCCTGCCAGGTATATTTTTAACTCCATTTTGTACCTTTGGTACTGTTTGGAACTGTTCTGTTTTAGTGAAACTTGTATGATTTTTCTGTTGCACTGGTCATTTCAAATGACAAATTTTGGGTTTGCATATTTCAGCCTGAATTTTTTGTGTGCTATATAAGTTTACTTCAAGCACCATGTTACCAATCATTATATCTGAGGACAGAGGCTTTGGCAAAGTGCCACATACCTAGTTATTTACACGCATGTTGGCGTTTAGTTTGTAAGAAATGACGTTTATATCTGTAATTCAACTAAAAAGTTGACGGATGAAATAAAAATTCAAGCAACATTAATGATTGTTTCAATTATTGTATGTGCACATCTATTCTAGCAAGAGAGGGTAAGGTTGAGGGAAGGGGTTGGTTGGGGAGTCAGTAAGACCAAATGATGAAGGGAAAGGGGACGAGTTACTTTGAAAGGAAGTGTGCCCTCGATTCTGACATCTGGAGAAGCACGGAACGAGATAGAGCTGGGATTGGGAGGCAAGTTTATTAGTGGCTCTACCGAGAGCGTTCCTCGTAGACAAGAGGGTAAGTCGGACTCGTTCCCCTTCGGCCGCAAAGCTCTGGCAGACATGACACACTGCGCGACGCTCGGTTGGATTCTATTCCCGCCCCAATCTATGGCCGGACCTGACCAGGTTGAGGGTGGAGTGGGGACGGCCCCCGTGGTCACGGCGGCTGCCCGAGTCTGGTCTCTCCCAGTGCATGCTCACTCTCGCCTCCGTAAAGTTACACGGTTCCGTCTGCGTCTCTTTCACACCAGAGAGCGCGTCTTATGAGGAAAAGAGAGACAGAGAAAAGAACCCTGAAAGTCGGAGTGGACAGGCAATGGTTTGACTTGACGGCAGTGGGTGGCTCCTGGTGACCGTGCCGCCGCCCGGCGAGATAGGCAGCCCATTCAACGCGCGCGGTTTGCGGGAGAGCTTCAGGCACGCTGCGGGCGCTGACCGCCGCTGACCCGCAAGTGTAGGACATGACGGAAACATTTTTCGTCCGTACCACGATGAAGAAAACACTGCTTTTCTACATCGTGCCTCAGCAGACCACTTGCTAAGAGCGGATTTCCTTTTTCGATCATCGTGCAGAATGCAGTGAAAACGAGAACGAAACACAAAATCCATGCACATCAGGTGTTTCAGAGAACACATACAAACAAATATACGGGTTTGCTTAAACATCCAGCCGTAAGGTACTGTGGACTCTTGGGCAGTTGCGGAAAATGTTAAAAAAAAAAAAATCAGTACGCCAGAAAGAAATAATGGCGAGTGAGGGGTTCATCCCATGGATATCACTTCCGACCACGACCGTAGCCATTTCTCATCCTCTCCTCGTCTCGCGCCGCTCATTAGCGACAAATCACTTTTATCGCGGGAGCGGCGCGGCGGGCGGGGCGGGGCGGGGCGGGGCGGGGCGGGGCGGACCGCAACACACCGCCGCGTAAGTGATTCATGCAGCTGACCGGACCAGCCAGGAGAAGAGAAAAAAAAGCGGAGCAGAAGAGAAAATCCACAACGGCTGCGTGTTCGGTCCGCCTGTCCGGCCTGTCCGACTCCAGACCCCCGGGCCGGGCCTGGAGGAGTTGCACACCAAGATGGCCTCCGCCGTGGACACGCCGGACTATGCAGTTAGCCAGGTGTAGGTAGGAAAATATTTTTCCCTTATCCGACCGATGAAGCTGTTGTGTCCGGTCAGCCGCTATTAGTCAGCTCGAGGGCCCAAACAAAAGAAACACAACTCTGAATGTTGGGTTTTAAAAATATATTTTTTAAAAATACGTAGTTCACTGTGAAAAATACCTTTGTAGATTTACTATAAATTTTGTAAATCGTGATTTACGAAATATGTTGTAAATTTAAGACGGACCTTTTGTGCTCGTGAATGAATGCCAAGCCGATATGTAGTGCTTGAAATTCTACGATTTGCAATTGTAATTTTACAACTGCACTTCGTGGAAAATTTTCCCGTAAACTTACGACTATTTTTCACAGTGTTTTTCCCCACCTCCCTAAATTTTCATCTGTCTTTTGCCCACTTATATCCGTGAACCAGCATCAATTTCACAGATTGCATAATATAATTCTGTACGGCAAGCTCCTCATATGATACGATCGACCGGGAAAAATTTCACCCGTCTTAATTTGTGGCAGACTTCCGAGGGCGCAACTTTGTACGGATAAAGAACAGTAGTAGAATGACTCTGGTTGTGGTTGTTGTTGTTGTTGTTGTTGTTGTTGTTGTTGTTAGGACAGGTGGGCATACCGCAGGAGGTTAGTCTGGACATATTTATTACATGGTGATATCACGGTCACGGCCCTCCTCTCGCCTCCCCGGTCCCGGTGCCCCATACCCCGCCCGCCCCGCCCCCGCGCACTGCTATCGGGGACCGCTCACACAAAACTCGCAGAAATATTGCTCTTTTTATTATTATTTGGAGTGCGGGTGTGTTGCTACATTGTGAGCGGTTATTTTGCCCCCCCCCCCCCCTCTCCCTTTTTCTCTCTCTCCCTTTCACTCTCTCTCTCTCTCTCTCTCTCTCTCTCTCTCTCTCTCTCTCTCTCTCTCTCTCTCTATCTCTCTCTCTCTATCTCTCTATCTCTCTCTTTCTCTCTCTTTCTCTCTCTCTCTCTCTCTCTCTCTCTCTCTCTCTCTCTCTCTCTCTCTCTCTCTCTCTCTCTCTCTCTCTCTCTCTCTCTCTCTCTTCTCTCTCTCTCTCTCTCTCTCTGCTCCCTCTCTCCCTGTTGTCGATGTCGACGTACGTACGTCCTCACTATACCGACGGCTCTCGCAACTCACACTTTACTACGCGCGTGGTTACTGAATCTGTGTACCCGAAAGCCGAACGTCGTCGAGCCGATGTTGAGTTTTGCACCGGGGAGGACAGAGTACAGCAAAAGGGAGGTCGTAGCCACCCTTCTGGTACAAGTGTACTGCGAGCTGCCTACCTACCTACCTACCATTACTCTCCTAAGTAAACATCTTAAGCAGCCTTTGAGTGAACCTGAGCTTATTTCGGGGCACAAAAATAGCAAATTTTAAATAAATACTCTGGTAATCCAAGTTTGCGAATGTCACACACTTGTAGGTTTGCCCTGTCCTCCTGGCTGGAGGCTGCAGGATACGCGGCAAATACGGCTCGAACCCGTCGCACTGTACAGTCATCGTGGCGTCATGGCTCAGTTGGTAGAGCGCGCTACACCGAACCGAGTGGTCCGAAGTTCGACTCCCACTCGGTAAAGTGTTTTTCGCGCTTGGCATTCCCTTTGGCCGCAGCTGGATGGCAGGTCAAATAGAAGTTAAACACGTCTCACCGCCGTTGGCTCGGTGGCTCTGGGCGTTGGGTCGCTTCCTGTTCTGGCTACGTGTCGGCACTCGGGGTTGTGGGTTCGAATCCCGCGTACCCCTCTGAGGTAAGGCCTCTGAAACTGGGATCAGGAAGTCTAACGCCCTTGACACCGCTCGTACCTCTAGGGGTAGGCCAATGGTGGTACGGGGATCAAATCTGTCGAATTGCGCGATAGGATCGCAGTCAGCAAAGCGCCGGTTCCCATGGAACACCGAAGCAGTTGGCTGCCACAGGGGGTAAAAGCCCTGTGCCTGGCGGGAACCGCAACCTCCTTCGGGAGGTTTACTGCCGCAAAAATTTTCCATGTTTTCACGCCACCCTTTCAATTGCAGAGCAAAATTTGCTTCTGAATTTTTTTAAAAATTAATTGAAATAATTGTGATTATTTTGCGTAGTTGCAAGTTAATTTCCAATAATTTGGAATAAATCGAAATATAATTCACAATAATTTACGAAAAATCCTATTTAATCATGTAATTGAGAGAATAATTTGGATCAGATGTGCGTGTATTTTCTGAGGTCATCCCCATTATGACGCCATAATACTTCATAATACCACCATAATACCTCATAATACCTCCATAATATCCATAACATTAATAATATCCCTAATATTTATAATATCTATAATATATAATAGTCCGTACACGGCTCAGGCGAGTTGGCGACCCCTCGGACGAACTGAACCGGTGGTGTCATTAGCACGCCTGCTCTCCTTGGTCCTGGTAGGGGCCTCCCAACACTGGAAAAACAAAGGTAGGGCGAGAAGGGTTTTAATGCCTTTTCCAAGGCATTAAAAATTAGCACCCCTGCAAAGGCATTAAAACTGCGCAAAGGTGTTAAATTTTAATGCCTTTGGACAATTTCGTGCCTTTGCAAAGGCATTAAACTTTCACACCCCTAGAAAGGCATTAAGTCCTACCTTTGTTTTTCCAGTGAAGTTTGCAAAAAAAAAAAATAGATTTTTTTAAAAAATTATTCTTATTAAAAAAATTGTTATGAATTTGAGGTGTTGTACAATTTTTTTTGGCATATGCTCCAGCCTGGTCCTCCTTGATACATATTTAATTATCTCCAATTTACCCGTCTGAACAAGGTCGGACAAAATGAGGTCAGACAATCTAACTGCACCGCCCCCCCCCCTCCTTCCCCCTCACTCCCCAGATCATCGCGCCGGCGCTACCCCTGCTAGCGAATAGAGGCTATTATTGAAATTGTCCACGTCGTCCTGGAAATGGACAAGACCCCGGTCGCTGATGGACAACTCAGACTCCCAGGAGGAATTGGCAGCATCGCTTTTCTCTCTGTGTCGCACTGAGGCCCTTGTGGAAACGCTGTTGAAGATTTTGGCCCCGACGAGGCGCCGACGGGAGAGTGGGAGAGAGTCCGTCGATAAAAACGCTCCGGAGTCCCTGCTTCAGTGCGAGGTGGGGGCGGGTTTACGTTTCGGCGAATTTGTCATATCTGCCGACACGTGTGTGTGTGTGTGTGTGTGTGTGTGTGTGTGTGTGTGTGTGTGTGTGTGTGTGACTCAGGCCGGATATGGTCCTGACTGGCTGCGTGGCGCGGCACGCTTATGCCGTCCGACCCTGCCCGGTGTCGACGAGGCGATAAACTAACTCACCTTACGATTCCGGTTTTCCCCCGTTTTATTCCCGCAGCCCCATCCACATCACGCGGACGAGATGACGACCCGACACGAGGAGCGGGATGGACTTATGAATGAAATCTGGGCCCTGTCGTCGTATGAGGAGCCGGGGCAGGGGGACACGGGGCAGCAGACGCCGGCCAAACCCGTCCGTCCGCAGGGACAACTCTCCGCCGCGCAATCGACACGACGAAAACCCCTGCGCTCGCGCCGCGGGGTGGCGCCAGGCGGGTCCTTCGTCCTTGTCGCACTCATGGGTCCCTGCTGGTCCCTGCCATCCCAACACAGGACATCGCCGTGGGTGCGACGAGAACGGAGGCGCGAGAGTGATCTTCGGAACCAGACGGCTGGACGTCTGTACGCCCCTTCCCCCTTCCCGTACCCTCTCCGATCTACTCTCCCCGCCGTGCGGCCGGTAGGATATTTTATTTTGTTTTTCTGAGGTTTTTTGTTCTTCTTCTCCTCCCACTTGCTTTTTCGTTTCCGCAGTGCCCAGCAGGCAGATATTGGGCCGTGCTCTTTCGGCCCGGCCCGGCCCGGGCAGCAGCAGGCCAACCACATGACATATAAATTCCACGGTGCGAGGGGATCTAGAGGCTGCTGCCGGGGCGGAGGGGCGCGTGGCGGCTGGCCGAGAGTAGAGGAGGAGGAGGAGCAGGAGGAGGAGGAGGAGGGCAGTCTGTTGGAAGGATTTCCTTTTATTTGTCTCCTGGTACCAGGCTGTCCCCCTGCAAGGGTTGTGTGGACTCTGGCGGAGGGGTGGGATGGGCCCGGCCCGGCCCGGCCCGACACAAGCTCCTGCCGAGAGGACAAATCTCCCCGCGACGCCCATATTAGAAACATGGCACAACAGCGTATGGCGTCTGGCGGGGCGCGCGGCGGCAGCGCGGCCAGCAGCCAAGGCAGCAGCCCGCCGGGATGGGGCGTTTTATCTTAGCCACATTTTGTGGTTGAAACACGTGCGGCCGCAGCACCCGTCCTCCTCCTCCTGCTCCCCTCCCTCCTCGTCCTCCTCCTCCCGCTCCTCCTCCTCGTCCTCCTCCTCGTCCTCCTCCTCCTCCTCCTCCTGCTCCCCCTGCTCCCCTCCCTCCTCGTCCTCCTCCTCGTCCTCCTCGTCCTCATCCTCCTCCTCCTCCTCCCCTCCCTCCTCCTCCTCCTCCTCGTCCTCCTCCCCTTCCTCCCCGTCCTGCTCCACCCACGCGAGCTGTCCAGCGCCGTCGAGATGACCCCGCGCGCGCCGCGCTTCTCGAAGATGATGTCCCTCGAGATGACGCGATGCCGCGGCTGGGAATGGCGGGTCGGGACGCGACGGTCGCCATTTCCGCCCCCATTCCAAAGGAGCAGTGTCTCATACCCCACGCTCGTGATGGAAGAGGTGGGGGGGGGGGGTCGTGTATAGTACAGCATGCGAGCGCCAGTGCCAAGCAAGCAAATACTGTCGTCTGGGCGGAATCGGGGAGTTACAGTTATACGCTCCCATAAGTTTGCCTCGCTAACTTTCTATGAATGTGTTTGCCACCCGATCCCATGCCGGTTCGGCCCCTTTACGTACCGTATGCGTCGCTACCCCTTTCCCCACCCCGTCCCCCACCTCTGGGGCCGACGTTCGCCCGAGGTAACCGACGACGGAAACGCGCTCTTATCCTTTGGTTGTACTGCCGTTATTATTCTTCTTATTTCGAGCCTTATCTGTGCGCGCGTGCACACATGCAGGGCGTAAGTGAAATATGGCCGCCTCCAGCGGGGGCGCTTGCGCCGTCGTGCGCTGCCCGCCCGTCTCCTCTAGCCTTAATTTGAGCAATAATTTTGATATATTTGCTATTCACTTTCAGTCGGGCGGGGAGCGTTAGTGATTCATTGAGCGTTACGTGCCAATTATCACGTCATATTTTTATTCCGGTCGTTCTTTCCCTCACCGCCAAAGCGGCGCCGCGCGCGCGCGCGCGCGTGTGTGTGTGTGTGTGTGTGTGTGTGTGTGTGTGTGTGCTCGCGCGTAGAGCGTGAGTACGTGAGTGAGCGGGTGTGAGCGATCGGAGATAAGCCTGGCTGTGGCCGCAGGCTAGGGGCGTGGCGGGGCGGGGCGGGGCGGGGCGTGGCGGGGCGGGGCGTGGCGTGGCGGGGCGGGGCGGGGCGTGGCGGGGCGGGGCGGGGCGGGGCGTGGCGGGGCGTGGCGGGGCGTGGCGGGGCGGGGCGGGGCGGGGCGGGGCGTGGCGGGGCGGGGCGGGGCGTGGCGGGGCGTGGCGGGGCGTGGCGGGGTAGGTAGGCCACCCGCCGCACACGGCCGCTCAGCTGGACGGTGTGTCGCTAGCGAGCGTGCCCCGCAGGGCCTGCAGGGTGATCCCGGACAGCGCTCCGTACTTGTGCCCCCTCTCTCTTTCCCCTGACGGCTGCGAGCTCTATGAGTGTGAGAAGGACAGAGAGCGATGTGCGTGCAACTGCCTGGAGTCACCTTACTGGCTGACCGCGGCTCTGTCGCCCACATGTCGCCCGGTCCTCCTCCTCACTAAAGGTATGCACACGCTCCGCGCCGCCACGCTGCTCCAGTTCCAGATGACGTACTCCTCGGAGGCGACGGCGAGAGGAGGCTACGGCGACAGCGACAACGTCGCAGGTGGTCCTCCCACCGGGACCCGCCCTTGCCACTCGGGCGACGCCGAGCAGGGTGTTTTTCACACCAGCCCCTCCTGTAGCCCTGCCCCCCTGCACTCACATGGAGCCATCTCTCAGCCGCCCCGCCCCCGCCCAGGAGCAGCAGCAGTCTCTTTGGATTTCATTATTAAATCCGTTTAATTATTTCCGGCATGTGTTGCTGCTGTTGCGACCACTCGCCTTCCACGGCAGCAGAAAGGTGCGAAATATGGATGTGCGGGCGGAGCGGGGGCGTCGCGTCATTAGCGCCAAGACTTAACCACCCCCTCTCCCACCCCACCCCGCCCCGCCCCGCCGCTGCGCCTCTGGCCCACACACGACGGGTACGCCCTGCTACTGGGGCTCATTAGCGCGACGTCCACGCCATGCTGACAGCCGGCGGGGCGGCCGGGGCGGGGCGGGGCGGGGCGGCCGGGGCGGGGCGGGGCGGGGCGCTCTCCCGCTCCGTCTCCGAGGTCTTCGGGGTTGAGATTTACTTTGCGTCATTCCGCACAACGGGCGACGCCGCCTGCCTGCGGGAGGAGGACGTCGAAAGGTCCACGTCAAAGGGGAGGTGGTGGAGGTTGAGGACCGAAAGATGAGGCATGACGGCGCGCCGCGCCGCGCGACTGCGTCATTGGGAGACAGAAAACCACAAAGGAGAGGCAGAGGTTCCTGTAGACTGATTCCGCATGGGACTCTCATACCTCTGTCCTTGTCGCACTCATGAGGCACTGCCATTGGGTGGGAGAGAGAGAGGACCGCGTCTACCTCCCATTGACCGATTTGCGGAATCAGCCTACTGCTGCGGCTAGTGTTATGATGAATGCAAAAGTTTTCCGAAGAATTCAGCAGAATGAAGCGATGGTGGTGTCTCAGCCTGCATGGGCTGCACGGGTCGGCAGCAGTAGGAGTAGATACCACCCGCTTCTCTCTGGTGCAAATTCGTCGGAAATTTTTGCCTATTTTCATCGCAGTATTTTCGGCTGCCTCAAAAAGCAACTCAAAACTCTTATTTTTCTGTGAAAATGTTTGCACGACTTTACGTTCGGGGGGAGAGGGGGGGGGGACTCTGGGACTCTTATGGAGCGATTTGGACGCTGTGCGAGAGAGAGGTATATCCCACTCAATCCTGCAGTGTTTACCGACCACCGCCAACTAAAACGCGATCACTTTTCCCTCCCAGCAGCGACGTGAGCCTCCTGTACCAGCGTTTCCTCAAATCATGGCGTTAGCTCAGTGGGCTAGGGTGCGGCGTCGCAATCGGTAGTGGTAGTCACAGATTCAACACCGCCCCGGAGTATTTTGGAAGTTCCACCGTTCCACCATCGCGTATGCAGAGGTTGGCACAACAGGAGTGTGAGATGTATCTATCTGTCTCTCTCGCCGTAGCGTCCCCCCTCTTCTGTAGCATAGCACAGCACTGACCGAGTTCCTCACCGCGTGTCGCGTAGTGGTGTCAACAACAAGTCTGTCGAATACGGGAGAATCAACGTTGTTGT
This sequence comes from Frankliniella fusca, assembly GCA_029379305.1. Lineage (NCBI taxonomy): Eukaryota > Metazoa > Arthropoda > Insecta > Thysanoptera > Thripidae > Frankliniella > Frankliniella fusca. Next base: position 673,551 of record JAHWGI010001090.1, read on the forward strand.
GCTTCCGTCCTCAACGCAAGCAACTGTTTGAGGAGCGAGTGTGCTTCGTTTGTGAACCGCTCCCGTCTTATCGTGTGTGATTCTGACAATTTGAGTTATTTGTACCTCTCTTGATTGGAACTCAGCTGGTTTTGAGGTTAGTACAAATTCTTTTGTGTTTTATTCTTTGACTAACGAACCTAACTCGTGTGATCTTTTGGCTTAATCTGACATCTACATCACATCAGGCAACATAACCTATGCTAGTAAAACAGCGTTGATTGATATGACTATTTTAATGACATGATTCTGTATCCTGTCGCCAAGTTACAGAGATTTTTTCTCTTTTAAAACAAATCTATTTGGCTACTTCGTGCCTAAAAATTTAAAACTCTATTGAATATTTAAACTTTTATCATGAACAGAGTCCATATAACTTACTCATTAGCCGACATAAATCTCGTTATTTGAAATAGTTTCTAAAACTTCTTAAATCTGAGTAATTACTGTTTGTCACAACAGCAATGATCATTTAGTAAATATTGCAACTGTCCCAGTTTGATCATGATGGTTTCAAGGCACTTCAAGGTGTGCAGAAAGTAGAAGCTGTGCATTACAAGCAAAAAGTTCCACGATGTCTTTGAAAGATTTGTATTTTTTCATTGACGCAAGCTGTTAGTACTCAAATTATGTCTATTTATACTTAATTGTACTTGAAAATTGCCTCAACCTATTCAATGATTCTGTAACCTCCAGAGTGCCGTATTAATTTATTTGGTCATCTTCGCAAGAAGTTCTGATTGCCTCTGTTGTGCCCGTGTTAAGCTGCAAGTCTTCTCTCTATGACTTAGTGCTTCTCAGTTGGGAGCACCCAGCTGCAAGCCAATGGCACTATCTTTCTTTTTCTTTCTTTTTCAAATCATGCAGTTTTTTGTAATGTGTACGTGTGCGTGTGGAGGCGTGACCGTGTGCGTGAGCCCGTGTGTGTGTGTGTGTGTGTGTGTGTGTGTGTGTGTGTGTGCTGGTGTGCCTGCGTCTGCGCGCGTCAATGAATTTGTTTTGACGGTTTTGACAAACTGTTACTGTTCACTTGACGCCTACAAGCCCGTCAGTACGCTGCTGGACCGCGCGCTGGGCGCTGCGGGATGTTGGACGGTGTGCGGCGCGGCGCGCCGACCGTCGCTTTCAGGTGCCGCTAGAATTAGGGGGGCATAAATATCGCACCGGATAATTGAATCCACTTTGGGGGCCAAGCCCGCCCCGCCCCGCCCCGCCCCGCCCCGCCCCGCCCCGCCCCGCCCCGCCCCGCCCCGCCCCGCCCCGCGACGACGCTACACTCTCGGAATTTATGCCAGTTCAAATTTCCCTTTGAGCGCGCGGCCAACATTTCCCCACATGAATTGCGATTGTGATGACTGCGTAGGCAAAGGGGCAGTTGTTGTTGTTGCCCCCCTGGCCCGTGGTCGGTCAGTCTCTGGGTAGTCGCATGCTGCCGTGCTCGTTTTCACTTTTTGGATCGCTTCGACGTCGGCAGCCGTACCGATTTAGTTAGTTCGTTCGGCCCGGTTAGTAACATGCCGTGTCGGTGTCGATCTGCGCTCCAAACGTTGTGAGAGAGACGAAATGAAGTCTCGCCCGCGGCAAGGGGCGGGGCGGAGCGGGGCGGAGCGCGGCGGGAGGACCCGGCGGCAGGACAGGGCTGTCAATACTCCACGCCACGCGCCCCTTTTTAGCCCGCGCCGCCGCTGTCCGTACCCCACGCGCGCCCTGTCGTGCTTTATTACCCCTTTACTTCGGCTAACTCCACCACATACACCGCCGCCGTCGCGGCGTCGGCGTGTGTGTCCTCCCCCCGATGGGTGTGTGTGGGGCCCTGTGCCCGCCACACCGTGTGCGTGTGTGTGTGTGTGTGTGCCCGGCGTGGCGTGGCGTAGCGGGGAGCAATAGACATGTCAGCACAGCCAGTTTGGCGAGCGCCCCCGGACGTGACCGGCCGAGTACATCAACGGGAATCGGTACCGAACGGGTCCCGCCCCTGGCCGCTCTCTCGGCCTGCTCATCCGGTCGGCCGGGGGCGGGCCGGGGCGGGCCGGGGCCGGGTTGGCTGACCCCGCGGGGCTGACCGGACCCCCGCGCGCCGCCAGCGCCGCGCACCGGTGAAATCACTCGTAATTACCGCAATAAATCAGTAACTAGTATCTAATTAACGCGCAAGGTGCGCGCGCCTCGAGGCTGCGTCCGCGACACGCGGGGAATGTATGCCTTCCCCGGCCCGGTCCGGCCTCTACTCCCTCCTCGTACGCGTCCCCTGACTATCGGACGCTATATTTATTTCCCGCCACCATATAACAATCCGTTTTGCCCGTCCCCTCATGTTCCGGTTCCCGGCTGGTCTCCACAAGTAGCTGGGCGGCCCCCGGTCGCGGCGGCGGTCCTGGCCGGGGCTGGGGCGCGCCCCAGACGGCTGGTCTGTCTGTTCCGCCTCCCCCCCCCCTCCTCCCCCGCCACCGGCCACGGTGGAGAGCAGGAAGGGGTGTCTGAAGGGGGAAACGGGTTCGCCGCCGCATAGTCCAGTACGTCAAATTGGCGTAATTGCCATCTTTGATGCACGTTTTATTGGCCGGCTCGGCGGTACTCGGGGCGAAAGCGTGAACGAGCAGCGGGCGAGATTAGATTCTGATCGGATTCGAAGGCGGCGTGGCATCGCGTCGAGTGCAGCGTACTGCCGCACCGCGGCGGGGCGGGGCGGGAGCGGCTTGTCCGGGCCCGGCTAGCAGGCCGAGGCCACGGGCGGCCACGGGCAGTTACTGGACGACAAAGTGACAGCCGCGCCTGGAGTTTGTTTTGGACCCCTCCCCGCGTGGTGGACGCCCACCTCCACCTTGTTTTGGTCGGCGCCCACCTAGTCTTGGTCGACGCCAACCTTGTCTTGGTCGACGTCCATCTTGTTTTGGTTGACGCCCACCTAGTCCTGGTCGACGGCCTCCTCAATGTGGTCGAAGACAGCCTCGCCGAGGTCGACGCGGACATCCCCTGCTGCTGTGGTCGACGCCCACCTTGTTCTGATCGACGCCCACATGCCCCCGACGCACCCCGACGGCACTGCCCCCCTCCCCCCTCCCCGGCACCGCCCCAGGCACCGCTTCCCTGCACCCGGTGCAGTGCACCGCGCCCACAGCACCGACTCCCGTACCGTTCCCGGCACCGTCCTCGGCACCGCCTCCTGCACCGTCCCCGGCATCGCCCCCGGAACCGCCCCTGCACCGTCCCCGGCATCGCCCCCGGCATCGCCCCCGGCATCGCCCCCGGCATCGCCCCCGGCATCGCCCCCGGCACCCGCACCCGGTACCGCCCCCAGCACCGCCCACGGCATGGCCCCCCGCACCGCCCCCCGGCCCGGCCCAGCACTGCCCCCGGCCCACCCCTTTAGCGCTGCTGCCCACGCCATGCCCTGCCCGTGCCCCGCAACGGACGCGGCCCGCGGCGCATTATCTGCATAATGCTGGATACTGCGCGCGCCCCGGCCCGCCCCGGCCCGGCAGATCTCTCGTCACCAATCGAACCGATCGCTCGATACCCGAGCGCCCGCGGCTATGTCGGCGTCCCTCTCGCCTCTCCTCTCCTCTCCGTCACTCCTGACTGCAGCGGCGCTGCCGGCGCTGGCCGGGCCGGGCTGTAATGTATATCTTAGCAAGACTAATGAACTCTCTAACACTTCCATCCCTGTAATCTCCTCCTCGTGCCGCTGCGCTCTGCGCCGCTCTGCGCCGCTCTGCTCGGCTCAGAACGTCTTCGCTCAAACCTCCCGCCCGCCCGCACGGCCCGGCCCGGCCGCCGACCCGTCCGCCGGTCGTGGCGCATCTCTACCTCTTTTTGTCTTCAATTACTTCCTTCTTTCTCAATAACTTATTTTGTTGTTCTCCTCGTGGTTCGTGGGATGCGCTCCCGCCCCGCTTCGCCCCGGAGCCGCGAGCGTGCAACACACTGCACTCGGGAACGTCTCTCGCTCGGGGTGGTCGACGAAATAATCTTGAGGGAATATGGGCTCCAGTATTGTTGCCAGAGGAAAATAGGCTTTTCCAGCGGACTGTGGCGCCTGGTCACTAGGCAACAGGACAGATGCGTTTCTGCTGCCCAGGCGATGCAGCATGCAGCCCGCATTTCTCCGCCGTGTCTGGGCTGGACTCCTTATTCACCACTGTTCTGGCAACAATGGGCTTCTCTTACTCCTTTGTTGACCTGGACCTGGAGATGTTCAGTCGGAGTTCTCGTTCCTGCTTTTCGCGCAGAAAGAAATGCTTTTCCTAGTGCATTCGTTTTTATATTAATTAAAATTGCAGTATTCTTATCCCACACAACCGTTTGCCACCTTCCAAGTCAAGCCATTTCACCGTTTGTATTTCTCACCGCCCACCTCTTGTAACCTTGTATTAGCAACCACGTTGTTACAGTATTGCGGGTCTGCGTACATTGAGGGGCGCTGCGACCCTGACGGGGAGGCAGAGACGCAACACTGTTACGTGTTTTCTGTCACACCGAGTGCCCTGCGAGAGAGAGAGAGAGAGAGAGAGAGAGAGAGAGAGAGAGAGAGAGAGAGAGAGCGCTGGAGCTGGTCGGAGCAGATCATCTCATTTTCTTTCTCGCTCCCACTCCGCTCAGCTGCTCTATCACTATCACTGCCGGCGCCGTACGGGTATCGCTAATCGACGCGAGCAACGGGTTCCATCCTCGCCGCCCCGCCCCGCCCCGCCCCGGTGCCCGGGCCGGCTGGAGCCGCGGCTCGTTCGTTTGGTTGGGCGGGAACGAGGAGGGGGTTGTGTGCATGCACACAACTCACACCCATTACGGAGATGGGGACTAATGCTGGCCCGGGCTGCTCCGCCCGCCCCGCCCCGCCCCGCCCCGCCCCGCCTCGCCCCGCCTCGCCCCGCCTCATACCTGGTGCCTATGTGCCTGTTGGGCGCTCCGAGGAGGTCCATGGTCGTGGGAATTCCTTTGAAGTCCACATCTGAAAACGTAAAGAAAGAAGTCAAAACTTGCGCTCTGTACAAGAGGGAAACATCTCTAAATTTTGGTGTGCAAATGTTTTTTTAAATTTTCAACATTTTCCTGAGTGTTCTTGACTTTCTCTTTTCTGCTGTTTGGACTACTAATGTTAATAATTTAAAAAAAAATATTTAAATTATTCTGTTTTCCGAATTTTGTTCAATTTTTCTTTTCTTTTTTTAACTTTTTTACCTCAATTCTTTTTGTTGTTTTTCTTTTGTTCTTTTCTGAATTTAGGTGGAATAACTTTATATGCGTAGGCCCGCGGGCACACTCGCCACCCGAGGGGGAAACCAGTCTGAAATTGTTGTACACCTCGTAATTCAGGAAAATTAAGGAAACTTCAGAGAAATTCATAAGAATTCAATTCAGAAAAATCCTCATAAAGTTTGGTAAAATATAGGCAAAAATTCACAAACATCTTCGCAAATTTACAAAAAATGACTAAATTTGAATACCAAAATTCAGAGTTGTTTCTCCCTCGCCACTGTCCGCGCGCTATTGGCTGAAAATCAAGCAAAAGCGAAAAAAAATAAGCGCCGGGGCAGGCAGGAATGCTCGGGGAAAGCCACGCTAGCCGCTGCAGCAGACTGAGGCGCTAGCGCGCGCGCGGCGCGGCGGCGGCTGCGTCACTACCAGCACGAAAAAAAAACGAGCGAAACGCGTCCGTAATAACAACAATAATTAAACTGGAGCCCCATTAGAAGCACCGCCACCCAGGATGAAAGGCACCCGAGGGGGAAGTGGGGGGGGGGGGGGGGTGTCCTCGGAGGTGTGAGCTGCAGCCGAGTGCCTGGCCTGCCACCGGGCCGGGGCCGAGCCTCTCATCCGCGAGGATCACGTTGGTCGGACAATCTGCCTGCTGATGCTACTCCACTTTGCCGAGCGCGCGTTGGCCCCCCGCCATCGTCGTCGTGGTCGGGTCAACACTGGTAAAACAAATGTATAGTTTTTATACTATGGTGTTTAGTTTGCACTTCTATGTACGATATGGTCTATGAGGAACTATACATGGTTTTCATGAAAACTGCAGTAACCAATTCAATATTCATCCATATCACCCATTTTCAGCAGTGATTCAAACAAATCTAATAATATTTTAACCTCATTTACTATTATTTCACCTATATTAAGCCAAGCTTAACATAAATTTACAAATATTTCACCTTTATTCATCGATATTCAACCGTGTTCACTGTGAGAAAATACCACGGTAAATACCTACGGTACGTGCCGTTAATTTGTTACCTGGTCCCGGACCGTAATTTTAGACTACGGTCTGAATCTTACAGTACATACCGTAGCCTGCAAATGTGTTGGAGAAGTTCGATGGGGCACATTCTATCCACAATGAAATACAGTCCGTACCGTAATAATAAGCTACGGTCTGACCGTACACGAAAACTACGGTACAGACCGTAGGCGTACTGTCACTCGCTACGGTATTTTTAACAGTGTTCAAGTATTCGGTGCACTCGAAATCCCGAAGTTAATGACCCCTTTCGCTCTACAGCCTCCGTCGATGTTTTGTTGCTTTATCTTCGCGCCGCGATTTTTCTCTCCTCGCCCTTGATGACAAAGTCCGCACATGCGGTGACGTATGAGTCTCCCTTTCTCTCTCTTCTTTCCTCTCTCTTACGAACAAAAGATCCAGGTGGGTGCCACGCCTGGCCTGCAGCAGCCCCTGTAGCAGCGCGCACTGGAACTGTGCCGCGTGGGACACACGCGCCGCGCTGGCATTTCAAAAAGCCCGCGTCTCGTCGGTCGGGCCGTGCCCGCTCAAAGGGCGCCCCGGGGGCGAGCGAGTCCGTCGGGACGGGACGGTCAACTAGGAGGTTTATTACATATTCCTGGAGGTGCGGGGGCCAGGGCAGGCGCGTAGGGCTTTGTCGTGATGGTGATGGTGTCGGGTATGACATCGCGGTGTGGGGCTTCCCCTAGCACTAAGCGGCGAGGCGCGAGGGGCTCTTCTGCTCTCTCTCTCTCTCTCTTTACCGTGCTCCAGCACCTACAGGGTCCTGGAGGTGGACCCGACGTAAACACCTCGGCCCGCCCCGTCCCGCGGACCTCCCAGGGTATGCCATCGCAATCTATCACCCGAAGAGTCTGGAGCTGCGGCGCGCGCCCGCCCCTAGCACGCCTCCCAGATCCGCCTCTCTCCCTCTCTCTCCCTCTCTCTCCCTCTCTCTCCCCCCCTCTCTCTCCCCCCCCCCCTCTCTCTCTCTCTCTCTCTCTCTCTCCCCGCTTCTCCCCCTCTCTCTCCCTTCTCTTCCCCTTTCCCTCTCTCCGCCCTCTCTCTATTTCTCTCTCGCTTTTCACTCTCCCCCCTCCCCTGGCCTTACCGTCGGCGAGGTGCCTGCTGTGCGTTGGAGTCCTTGCCCTTTGCGTGGCCTGGCCAGGGCTCTTGTCACATGGTCACATGGTCAAACACTCGTTAGCGCCTCCAGATTAATAGTGATTCTACCTCCCCTCCCCTCGCCCTGCGCCCAGGGCCCGCCGCCTGTGACTGATGATCGCATCGCTAGCGGGGGCGTGTGGCGGCGTGCCGAAGTTCTCGCTGATCGCTGCTGCTGCACCCGCCCCGCCTTTGCGCCCCGCCCCCTGCCCCGCCGTGCCCCACCCCGCCCGAGGTGTCTGCAGGGCCGCACCCCCGCGCGCCGCCGCGCCCCTGAGCCTGAGCCGCCGCCGCCTAATATCCTCATTGAAAAGTGTAGCGCCCTGCAATAAGGGCGCACCGCCGCGACCCAAACATGTAATTACATATTAATTTGATATATTGTATGTATCCCGGCCGGGCCTGGTGCGCGGAGGGTGTGAGGCCACGTAATACACTGTAATAACATAATAACCGATATAAACGCCACAATATTGAATACCTGCGCGCTGGTCTCTACCGCCTGATCCCGAACATCTCTCTCGCGCCTCCGTCCTTGTCGCACCCAACATAGAACACCACGGACGGGGGCGCGAGATCGATCTTCTGAGTCGGACGGCTGCAGGCTGTGTCCGAGCTGTGGCAGCAGCAAGTTGACTTTAGCTTGGCCCGAGGGGTCCTTCACAAAACAAAAAAATAAGTGTACACTGTACACATTAAAACAAAATCGGCAAAATCAGGAAAAAAAACCAGTTAAAATCAGAGACAGCGTCAGACATTTCCACGGCAATTAGTACGGTTTTTCCCCGTTAATTTTTTACCTGGTCCGAACCGTTTTTATTGGGTACGGTCCGTCCGTACTACCTTTGACCGTATATTTCACATGGGCCTATATTTCAACTTTTTTCGAAGTTTCAAGAAACGGAAACTACGGAATTGGTCACGGAAAACACCGTAATTTTTCAGATACGGTCGTCCCGTCACCAAACAAAACGGTTTTACGTAGTATCTGGGACATGGGGGTACGGAATTTTTAACAGTGGAAAAAAACTCAGCAAAAATCTGATCAAGAATCAGTAAAAATCAGAAACAAATCAAGAAAAATATCAAAAAACTAGAAAAATCGGAAAAATTGGTGACCGCTTGAATTTTAAGTGAAGCAGGACTACTCGCAAGGTGCTGCCGCCAAAAGGGAGGGTAGGTAATTCTATTTTCAAAAGCACAGCAGAGCACAGTTATCGTCCAGCTTCCGAAAGAAAATGATAGTCCTCTCTCTCGCACTCATGGGCTAGCCTATCCTTCCTTTCATTTTGGTGTACTGAACTCTCGGTGGTTCCACCACAACTATGCTCTGCTGTGCTCCACTCTGCTCTTCCCCGCTGCTTCGCTACATCGGCGACTCCGCGAAACACGAGACAAATGAGTAACGAAATACGAATCTCGCGAATACGCGAAATGGCGAAATACGAGCTGCTATGCTAGATTTTTCATCCTGCGGCCTACGTAGCTTCGTACGAGGACCCGCCTCGTAATCCATACTGCAATGCATAACGCGTTGCGCAACATTCCCCCCAGCTCCTTCCCCCCGTCCACCATTTCTTTCTCAATTAATGTAATTTAAAATAATTTTTGTCACTTCCTTAAATTCCTTTTTTTACTCCTTACATAAATAAAAAAAAAAATCACGTATTTTTTAAATTATTTAATTTTATATTTTACCGATTTTCGGACAACCGTGCAAAGGCGAACTGAGCCCTACCCAACACTGTTAAAAATGTTTGAAATTTAATGACATTTTGTAGATCAATTTTAATGAAAGTGTTATGAAATTTCATGACACACTGAAATTCAATACAGTGTAATGAAATTTCATGATCATTTCATTACTCTGTTATGAAATTTCATATCATCTGTAAATTCATTACTTTTTAGGAAATTTTCATGACATAACGTAGTATTGATTTCTGCCGTTAGATGGAGTTACGGTAACCGAATGGAATTTCTTGCGCGCGGCTGACCAGAAACGGCAGCGAGATGACCTCCACTGCCTATTTCCGATGCATTCGACGTAGAGGGCGAGTTAGTCCTCACGTGCGTCCTTTATTTTTTGATCAACGGTAGACTTGACAGCTTTCGAGTCTCTCGAACTATAACTCTGCGGATGACGGCGGTTCACTATGAAACCCTTTACCACATATTTCCATACTACGCATGACAAAAATTAGAAGAGTAATTGTTGGTAGAAATTTGCGTATTAATTGTGTGTTTTTGATTTAATGACACGTGTCATTAAATTTCATTAAATAAAAATAATGAAAATTTCATTACATTGTCATGAAATTGTAATGAAAATTGCTTCATTACAATGTAATGAAAATGTAATGAAATTTTTTTCACAGTGAAGTTATGACATTTTCCAGAAAAGTACGATATTTATCGTAGAGTTACCTCCGTAAGAATACGCCCCTTCCTCAAACCGCATTGACTTTTCATACGTAAAAGATCGTTTTACTACAAATTTCAAAACATTGTAGTAAAGAACTAATACGAAATAAAGTTATCGATTGCATTCCCTTCTTCGTGCTACTGATCGTTCCACAACCTCCCTCATGCTGATGCTGCAGGGGGAATTATAATGGGAGAATCGTTCCCTCAAGCACGCACCGATTTGATATTCGGGCGCAAAATATAATTTGATTTTTTTTATCTATTTTCCAGAGGCTGCTGCACCAGTAACCTATCGTGCCCTCCCGCTAACAAGATCCTTCAAATGCCATGGAAAATCTCAAATACACAAAATCCAGCAAGAAACTCCACGAAGGCGAAAAACCCTTTGAGTGTAGCGTATGCAACAAGAAATTCACAAGTGGTGATCTTCGAAAACATCTTCTAACCCATACTGGTGAAAAACCCTTTGTGTGTAGCGTATGCAACAAGAAATTCACGCAAAGTGGTAATCTTGTCAGACATCTTCGAAACCATACTGGTGAAAAACCCTTTGAGTGTAGCGTATGCAAAAAGAAATTCACGATAAGTGGTGATCTTCGAAGACATCTCCAAACCCATACTGGCGAAAAACCCTTTGAGTGTAGCGTATGCAACAAGAAATTCACGCTAAGTGGTAATCTTCGAAAACATCTCAAAACCCATACTGGTGAAAAACCCTTTGAGTGTAGCGTATGCAACAAGAAATTCACGAAAAATGCTAATCTTGACAGACATCTTCGAACCCATACTGGTGAAAAACCCTTTGAGTGTAGCGTATGCAACAAGAAATTCTCGCAAAGTGGTGTTCTTCACAGTCATCTTCGAACCCATACTGGCGAAAAACCCTTTGAGTGTAGCATATGCTACAAGAAATTCACGCAAAGTGGTGATCTTCGAAGTCATCACCAAACCCATACTGGCGAAAAACCCTTTGAGTGTAGCGTATGCAACAAGAAATTCACGACAAGTGGTGGTCTTCGAAGACATCTCCAAACCCATACTGGCGAAAAACCCTTTGAGTGTAGCGTATGCAACAAGAAATTCACGACAAGTGGTGATCTTCGAAAACATCTCAAAACCCATACTGGTGAAAAACCCTTTGAGTGTAGCGTATGCAACAAGAAATTCACGAAAAATGCTAATCTTGACAGACATCTTCGAACCCATACTGGTGAAAAACCCTTTGAGTGTAGCGTATGCAACAAGAAATTCACGGAAAGTTGTAATCTTCGAAAACATCTCCAAACCCATACTGGCGAAAAACCCTTTGAGTGTAGAGTATGCAACAAGAAATTCACGGAAAATGGTAATCTTCGAAAACATCTCCAAACCCATACTGGCGAAAAACCCTTCGAGTGTAGCGTATGCAACAAGAAATTCTCGCAAAGTGGTGTTCTTCACAGTCATCTTCGAACCCATACTGGCGAAAAACCCTTTGAGTGTAGCGTATGCAACAAGAAATTCACGCTAAGTGGTAATCTTCGAAAACATCTCCAAACCCATACTGGTGAAAATCCCTTTGAGTGTAGCGTATGCAACAAGAAATTCACGCCAAGTGCTAATCTTCACAGACATCTTCGAACCCATACTGTTGAAAAATCCAACTTTCAATCGCATAAGTAACAAGACATTTGCTTACGGAAACTGGCAGTCTGCCTGAATACCTTTGAACCCCTCTTGCGGAAAACCTTTTCTCTGTAGCATATGCAACACGAATTTTGCACTCTTCAATGGCATCTCTCATCTCTGAACTGACACATGCAAAAGTTGGAATGTTTCTTTATCTGCATGACAACGCGCACTAAACTTATGATTTTGACTTACTCAATGAGTCTGTTCGTCAAAAGAAATAAAGGATCTAAAAGTATAACTGTTCTATTGTTCTCTTTGGTAATCGAACCACGGTTAGATTGGTGTACCGCAATAAGTATAATTATTATAATTATAATAATAATAATAATAATTATTATTATTATATCACCACTACTACTACTTTTACTATCATCATCATCAGAACCATCACCATCACTATGTTCTGTAACTCCCGAAACTTTAACTGCCATGACTAATGCATAAATTTTGTATCCGCCTGAAAATTTCGATCCTCGCCAATGACCCCATTGTCGTCTGAACAGCTTTGGGCGTTTCTCGACAGCTTGTCATCGACGCCCACGACCGCCCACGACCTTCGCTACCTTGGCAGCATGAGGGATTGGCAGGCGGGCGGAGATACCCATCTGCCTCACTCAGGTGTAATCGCGAAATGTTTCGCCTACTTATCTGGTAACGATAAAGCGGTCGAGATATTTTACCGCAGAACTCGTTCGTTTGCCTATCATATCCGCTTTAGCCGTAAGGCGCCGTTTGTGGCACCATGAGGTAGGCACGCCCGCAATACAGTACTGCTACTCGCTCTGACACACGCCGGTCCCTGCAACCGACTACAACCACTTGGTCGTATTTGGACGGACGTTCTTTGGCGTGTGCATTTCTCTCGCGCGTGCATCTTGCGCCGCACCTTTTGCGGACTGGCCGTCGTACACACTCTAACCCCATATAGAGGTGAGCGAACAGTTCGAATACGGTCGGACTCGAACGAACATCGATCTGTTCGTGATCGCTCGAACACGAACATGATGCGTTCGGATCCGAAATGTTCCAGAACAACTCGAACACCTGTTCGTTGACGAACAAAATGGAAGACGAGGCGAGAAAGACGCATCAGATTTTCAAATATTTCGATAGCATATTTTAACGACGTCGATTGTTATTGACTTTTTTGATGAAATCAAGACACAAACTGGCTACAAAACTCTAAATATCATTCAAGTATTGGGTCAAATTGTTCGTGTTCAGTTCGACTATGAACGATTTCATTGTTCTTTTAAGTTCTCTCGGAGAAAAAAATAATTGTTCATCGTATTCGTTTGAAGATTTTTAGACTAATTTTGTTCGAGTTTGTTCAAATTTGAACGCACCTGCTGATCGCTCATCTCCTCCTCGCCGCGGTTTCGCCGCCGGGCCGGGGCGCAACAGATGGAGCGGCCTGCTCGCTCTGAACCGGTTAATTATGAACAGAAGTGTTAAACGGCCATCACACAGCAGTGCGCGGCTGCGGCGCTCGCATGGGGCGACGGCACCGCCTTCTAATCATCGTGCCGCCCTGCTCCGCCCCGTGCGAGTGAATGAGCCTGCACCGAGCGAGCGGGGCAGCGGACGCAGCCTGAACGGACGCCGCTCACCTGGACGGTCGGGCAGAAGAGCCGGCCGCGGCAGCTCAGCCTCAAGGTGCCGATTTCGTCACACACTTCGCCAGATTACGTTCGGATCATGGGAAAGGGGAGAGGGGAGGGCGCTACCCGCTCCCTCCTCCCCTACTCCGATTGAGTCGCGTTGACGGTGTTGGGGGCGGGGAAGATGAGGGGGGGGGGGGGGTCGTAGTTGGACCCGCAAGGTGTCTAGGACCGTGCCAAGGCTACTGGCGGCAGGATAAAGGGGAGGAGGGAGGGAAATCGGAATCTGCATCAAGATGACGCGAGCAAGCTGACGACGATGCCGCTGCCGTCGTCCTCGGAAGACCGTCTCAACCGAGGGGGAAAAAGCAGTCTGCATTTTCGTGTGCAAATGTCAGGAGCTTTTGTGAATTTATATTGCAGTTTTGTGCAATTTTTGCTTGAATTTTTCATTTTTTTCCCTTGTAATTTTTGGGTTGTTTCTAAATTTTTCTAATTTTTCTGATTTTGTTCATTTTTCCGCAGTTTACAAAAACATATTGTGGTACAAGATGTACAAAAACACTGAAAAAAAAGTGCGACTTAACACCTCTACAGTGGTGTTAAAGGTTTAATGCCTTTGGAAAGGCATTAAAATGTAAAGGTATTAAAATTAATGCCTGTGGGCGGTTTTAATGCCTTTGCAAAGGCACCCCTTCAACACCCCTGTAAAGGTGCTAAGTCACACCTTTGTTTTTCCGGTGAATTTCAGTTTTTTTGTTTCCCCTTGGTTTTTAAAACAGGAAATTTTTTACTTCACACCGACAAGCTTGATTTGTTTTGTTTTGTTTTGGCTGCACACTCGAATCTGTGTGGGGTTCTCTTTCTTGCAAGCAAACGGCGTCGATCGTCTTGTGCGCACGGAAGAGTGGTGGTAGAGGGGCGGCGCCGGCGGGCGGCCCGCCCGGGCCAAATGGTCCCCGACAGGCATCATCGTTGAAAAGGTGGCCGATGACGTCCTCTTGAAAGGAAGGACACGCATGCCAGGAGGGCGCTGGCGGGCAGGCACAGGTGAGGCCGGACCGGGCCAGGCCGGGCGGCACGGCGGCGCGCAGCCGGCCGCCGAGCGATAGGGCCCTCGGGGCACGGCGGCGCGGGGCGGGGCGGGGCGGGGCCAGGGGCCGAGCGGCGGCGGGGACGAGGGGTGGGGCCTCGGGGGCGGGGCCGAAGCGGCCCCCGGGGGCGTGCCGACCGGACGGGGCGGACGGCGGCGGCGCGGCGAACATGAAAGGCCGCACAGAAGCCGCAGAGCTGTTAATCACAACCGCACCATGCAGCGCACTGAGACGCCGCCCCAGCCAGCCGCGCCGACCTGGACCAGATCTCGGTGTGCGTGTGTGTGTGCGTGCGCGCGCGCGCGCGCGTGTGTGTGTGTGTGTGTGTGTGTGTGTGTGTGTGTGTGTGTGTGTGTGTGTGTGCGCGCGCGCGCGCGCGCATGGCCGAACGGTATCGAAGTAGGCTCCGCGTCGTGCGGGGTGGAGGCTTCGTCGACGAGGGGCAACCACTTTCCATCCTACTGTACACAGGATTTCCTCTGAAATGAGATTTCTGTGTATTACGTGAAATTTTACAAAGTTTTGTTAAGATTTCGTCCGGTAAGATTTCACAAGCTTTTGCGATTTGACATGGTTTCAAGGGATTCCAAGAGGTTTAATGAAATGTCACAAGACTTCTGTGAGTTTTTGAGAAATATCCAAGGATTTCATCGAGTTTTCCGTGAATTTCATCGAGATTTCCCTAGTCTGGTAAACAGGATCTCACGAGTGGTTGAGCAGCTTGTGCGCCGACACTGTGAAACCAAGTGTGCAACTGCTTAACACTTGCTAGTGTGCAATTCCTAGTTCTACATGAACAAGTGTTGAACCCAGAGTTGAGCAATTGCGAGTGTTGAACTCTACCTCGCTAATTTTACACTTGTAAGTGTTCAACTCGACAGTCATACACTTCGAAGTGTTCAACAACAAATCTGTTGTCCGAATCGTGCAAAACATGACATAAATTTCAAAGTTTTCTCGCAAATTTTAAAGGAAACCGTTGGTAATCACTGGTAATGGGTAATCTTGTGGAAGCTACTGCACCGAGTAATGGACCCTCCACAGAGGAGACTTTCCATGATGTTTGAAAATGAGAAAATAACACACTTGTTTTAAATTTTAAATTTTCATTAATGGGAGTGAGATTGCCTGCCCTTCATACACTCATTCGAGGTAATCGTCAGAGGCCGGTAGATAATTGTTGGCGCTTGCCGTCAAGTCCTGGTACACACAAGTGTGTGCAAACTTGTGGTAGATGTGTGAATTTCCACTCGCACACTGAATCAGGCAGTGGTGTAATTTTTTCCGCGAATTTTTTTGCTGTGGGATTTTCGCCCCAAAGTGCCCAAGTTTACAAACGGAAATTATTACTCCTACAAGTGTGTATGGCGTTCACACTCTTGGGTCTCCAGTACATGCAGCGTTGGTCCTGGCTAGCCACCCTCGCACCCTGCGCCCACTCCCTCCGCCGCCCCCCTCGAGGGTGTCTGGCTGCTCACCGACCCGCGCGATAAGATTAGCTGCCCATTAGGGATGCTGCGTTGAAGGTCTGTTGCCTTCGCTTCCGGTGGGCAGGCTGCCAACGTTCTCGCCCGAATCGTTTGCCGTGCGCGTTCAAGTTTCCACGCCGCGCGCCAACTTCTGCTTCCTGCGCAGTATCGCCAACACTGCCGTTTTTGTTGTTATTTTTTAGTTTCGGCCCGCGCAGGGTGGCCAACCTTCCTTAACCTTTTGCGTCACGTTGGCGGTCCTGACGCCTTGGTGGCCGTTACTCGGCCATTAGCGCGCGGCCAGAGAACGTATCCACGCCGTACGACCGCCTCGCAGCCGCCCGGGCCGAGGGGGAAACAACTCTGAAATTTTCGTTCGCCTCGTAATTTGAAAAATATCTGAAAAATTAAAGAAAATATGAAAATTTAGAAAGATTCACAAAAAATTAGGGAGTATTCAAACAAAATTTCACCAAAATTCAATAAAAGTTCACAAAAATTCTCGAAAATAACACTGTAAATACCAGAGCGAGGATTCTCGCCCTCAGGAGAGCGAGAAATTTTCTCTCACTCTTTGAGAGCGAGGTTTGGTTTTCTCGCTCAGTTAGAGAAATAGTCTAAAAAAACCTCGCCCTATTTGAGCGAGGATTGGGAAACCTCGCCCTTTTTGAGTGAGGATTTTTATCCTTTATCTCACTCAATTTGAGTGATGTTCTAAAGTCTTTCTCAAAAAGAGCAAGGATCCTAAACTCTCACTTAAATGGGGCACGAGAAAAAAATCTCACTCCTTTTTGATGAGATATCTCACTCTTGCATTTGCAGTGAGTTCAGGAAAATTGAGAGTTGTTTTTCTTCTCGGCCCGCGCTCTTTCATAAGCTGACGTTTGTGCACCGCGGCCACCGGTCAGCCGCTCGCGAAATACCGTAACCTGAAGCGAAACAGCATTATTATTATTGCAACGATTTGTTTACGGCGAGGCGCGGCAGCAATGTGCGGGGGTGCAGTGCGGGGGCGAAGGCAAGGCGATATCCGTAAATGATATCCATTTACTTTCCAACATTCTCTCTGTGTTAAAAATCGTGTGGGTTAAATCGTAACAAAATTATAAGCACAATTTATATCGACTTGAAATTGAATTGCGAGCAAGAATGGGCTGTTGAAAACAAATCGTTAATCTTCAAAGATATTTTTCACAGTGTCGCCTGCCCGCGCTCAGCTGCTGCCGCAAACGCATTGATATAGCACACACAGTATGAACGCGATAGGAACGATTGAACACACCTCTCTCACGCACACACACACAATCACGAGCATACACAAAACGAGCGAGCGCAGCAGCCGGATGGTAAGAGGGGGGTAACTTCATGAATGACATGGCCGCCGTACGCAGCAGCCGTGGGTGTGTGTTAAGGATAGGCCCATTAATACCCGACCTGCACGGCTACCGGTGTAGCTTGACGATTTGTCACTCGCATAAGCCCCGCGCGTTGTCGGGATTTATGTGCGCCGTGACGGTCTCGAGTGCTTTGTCAGGGGCGACCCCCCGGAGGAGGAGTGCCTCTCCTGCGCGGTGACCTCCACGACGACCAGCAGGCTGATTCCGAAGATCGCTCTTGTGCCTCCATCTCTGTCGCACCTGAGGCGGTGCCCTGTGTGTGGGGATGCCTGGGCCCCATGAGTGCGACAAGGACGTGGAGGTGCGAGAGCGATGTTCGGAATCAGGGGGCTGGATAACCCCCCTCCACCCGACTCTTTCTCCACCCGCGGGTGTGTGTGCCCCTCCGCTGCGAGGCCGTTCTCACAGAACACCAGAATCCTCATGCGGACTGATTCAGAGGAGCGCTATCCTCGCTCTGTCTATCTCGGAATCAGGGGGTGAGCCGTGTAGGAGCGAGAGAGACATGAAATCAGTCTACTGATGGTGTATATGGTGTCAACCGCTGCAGAGTCTGCCAGAGTGCCGCGCTGGTTTACGAAAACAAACATGTCCTCCTTGGAGGAGAGAGGAGTGGATTTTGATTTTATGATTTCGGCGGATCTTTTTTACTTCGCCGCCGAAAAGAGTGGGGTGGGGGATGATCGTCTCCAACCCTTTGATAATCTTGTCCGTCATGCGCGCTCCGGCACCACGCCGGTCGGGGCGCAGGCCGGACCACCCGGAGGCAGCGCGGGGCGAGACTCGCCCTCCCCACCCCGGCCGTGGAACATTCGTGTTTGCCCACATAATTATGCACACTGCTCGCGCCCTGCTCTCCCCCCTCACGCTGCACCCACCCTTTCAGTCGGTACGTCATGCCAAGCATCCTGCACCTCCCCCATACCATGGTCTCTCTCTCTCTCTCTCTCTCTCTCTCTCTCTCTCTCTCTCTCTCTCTCTCTCTCTCTCTCTCTCTCTCTGTGTCTCTCTCTCTCTCAAAAAGGGGTTGGGGTGGTGAATAGCAACATTACCGTCGGGGGTATTATTGACGTATGCAAAACGATGAAACGGTTAGAGAATAAAGCGGTCGTTGTAATTTACAAAGCAGCCACAGTTGCTCACGTGCTTTTAGAGCGCAGATGATGAGAGTCAAGTTGTGCGGAGCTGTGTATGGGTTCAAGGAAGCCATTTGAATGAAAACAAAAACGACAGCTTCCATCGGGGTTATTGAGTTAAGTTTTAGGAAAATATTTAGCTGATCATTTGTGGGCTCTCCTGTCAGGCGACTTCGAAATTTCGTTTCGAAGAGAACTGCATGGCAAAGGGAAATTAACATTATAGTCTCCCCGTGAATGGCGCTATGAGAAACTTTTCGATCTTGGAGAAGATTTTTAACGCTTAAAAAAAGAATGACCCAATGACCTGGAAACGAACCTCTATAACCTACACCTCTCTCTATCCTAATTTTCTCTTGCGCTTTATTCGCGCTTGCGTTTCGGGATCTCGCGAAGACACCCTATTAGCCTGCTGTGAGAATCCTCACTCAGGCCGCCAGGCTCGCACGCGCCCAGCCATGCCATGCCGTCCCCTCCCGCAACCTCTCCCGAGCCGTCACTAAACTTCCTTCGGATACACGCATTATCTGTAAAAGAGGCTTTTCCTCCCCCTCCCTCCCTATCCCCATCCGCTGGTTCTCCTATGCTCAGTAACAGTCTCGATCTCGGCTCGTCGCGGATTGCATTTTCCGCCCGATATATCTCAATGATTACGCGTGACGAAGCGCGGGAGGGGAGGGGGAGGGTATAAAGACACCATAATACTCGGCGCGTGGCCGCTAACACAGCCGCCCCCTCCCCTCTCCCCCTCCTCCCCTCTCCCGGTGCGCCACCCCTCAGGCCGGGCCGTGCGGTGCGGTGTATGGCCCTTTCAACGGCGGCGACACGTCCTCTAGAAAGTTTTGGCAAAATAGCTTTTCATACAGTCTTGTCCATTGGCCTTTGTATTTATATATATTTAAAAAAATTGCCGACCATACCGTGTTCTAGTTCTGTTTGGGAAAAAAAAAGTTTCGTATTTTGACACTGTTGTACCACTTGTGCAACTGCTGTAGTCTTGTCTAGTCTTGTAATTGTGCAAAATCCCTGGTTTTCAAGTGCAAGTTTTCAACTCAACTGCTGTGCAATCGCAACTGTTCAACCCAACGGCTGTGCACTTGTTCAACACGTTAGTTTGCACTTGCAAGTATTCTACTGCGCCGCTCGTCTCTTACCTTATTGTTGTTGAAAACTTGCATCGAGCTCCCGGCGAGAAATGTGACAGTTACATTATTTTCGGTGTGCTGCTAAGTTGACCGAGCGCGGCCCTGTAAGTGGATTAGTCGCCACCGAGGTCGCCACCGCGGGCTTGAGGATGATTTACTTTTTATTTTGAAAATTGCCCGTTAAGCAAGCGTCGCAACATTTTTCATCTGAGTTGGGTCTGGTGCACCCCCCCCCCCCCCCCACTCCTTTTCTCCCCATCCCCAAGCCCTGTTCTCCACGGTCCCAGTGGCTGTGCTGCATTACTGCCACTGCCCCGATTTGAATTGCAGTGGTGTCACGCTTGAGCCGTATTTAGGGACGGGCGGAGAGCTTTTCTCCCTGGAATCTTTTCCTAAAGTATCCCGCAGCCCCTTCGAGTGAAAAGTACAGCGCGTTAAAGTGTTAAAATCTCTAAATAAATAAATAAATAAAATAGGATTTTTTTTAAACAAAAAAAAACATTTAAAAAAATACGATTTCACGAAATCCTGGTAGACAACGGAGTTTCTATAACTAAAATAAAATATTGTGAGTGTTGAATAAGACTGTAAGAAGACCGACTGGTTTTGTTTGGTTTACGATAGTCAAGATAGGGGCTAAAAAATTTTAAGTTTGAATTGATAAGGCGGGTTTCATGTAATGAATACTCTCCGACAGTTCGGCCGACATGTAATCGACAGGAGCAGGAGATAAGAGCAGAGCTCTCCTTCTGACGGCAAAAATTGGGCGGCGAGGTCACGGCCGGAAAGGAACGACAACAATAACCTCCCCTCCACCGGGCGCACGGGAGGGGCGAACCGGGGCCCTACCTAATACCGCTGGTACGCGAAGGACCAGCGGGCAAGCGCGCCGCGGCCGCGACGGGGGTGCGCTATCTATTGGGAAAACGCGGAGTTAAGGCGTTGTTTACACAAAATGGTACACGTAAATGTACATCATTTCAAGAATTCTGCTCACCAGATCGAAGTCAAACTTACCAAACCGTTTTCCGCAGGTATAAAACTACTATTTACGCATTCAGTTCGCCTTGTCAACGTTTCGATAACTTTAAAAAATGATTTAAAGTCGCGAGGTGGGCACATCAGCCACCGGCAATGGCGGACATGCTTGGCCTGCTTTCGCGTTGTTGACACAACATGCCAACCAAATAAAATGAAAAAAATCACTGCTCTCATAACGTTACGATTGGAACTCATTCTTTGAGGCACACATTTAGTTGGCAGAACCGGGGCAAGTTTCAGTAAAACTGAAGTAGTTTTAAAGAAGGCAGTACGGTGGTCACGTGCGAATTTCAGTGGTGTTATCTCATTCTTGCGCTCGAAACTAAAGGCTGGCTTTGTTTGAACGCAGACTTTAGAGGTTTCTCTTTCGCTCCGTGTTGGCTCGTCTCGGCCTACCCCCTCCACGAAAAAATATCCCCTTCCCCTGTTCATTTTGCCTGACGAGTCGAGCATTACCATAGAAACTCGAATTTCAATTCAAATTTACAAAATTTCTGCAATACAGATTTCAACTAGACTTCAGAATCGAATGTACTAGATTACATTCTAAATGTATGCTTAATATCATCGAATTCCCTTCAGCAGATTTTTTTCTGTCGTAAGGGGCCATATGAAACAAAACACGCACGTTTTCCGGCGATTTTAGAAGGCAACTCCGTTGCCTAAAAATACAAAAGTCTCGAGGGACCGAAAACTCCTCAATTATTCGAAGAATTTTATCAAAGGTACATAAATTGTACAGGTGGAAGCCTTTGATTTCTGCGCCGCAACGCGATAAAAATTTCGCTAAAGCAAAGAAGCTAAGTCGCGCGCGTTGCATTTTGGTTTTGCCGTTGGTGGTGTGTGCGTTTTTCCTCTCTCTGGCTGCGGCAGTTTGCGGAACGGCGCCGCCGCCACCACCAAAGTGGCTTAGCGTGCCTTTTGCCCGCCTCCCGTCGCTTCGTCGAAGCAAATTAAGTAATTATATTCGTCAATTCTCTCTCTCTCTCTCTCTCTCTCTCCCTCCCTCCCTCCCTCCCTCCCTCCCTCCCTCCCTCCGTGCCGAGGCGCAGCGATGTTTGCCGGAACGCGACAAAACGCAGCATTGCAGCAGTTAGAAGTTGAAGTTTAAGCCGGGTCCGAAGCAGCGCCGAGAGCAGCGCCGATCCTGCTCGTAAGTTTGAGCTACCGTAACTTTCTTGAGGGTTAAATCTCTTCACCCTCACCCTCAGCTTTGATGCATCTTTGTACACATGTAGTTGAAATATAACTTTCGTAAAGGTGTCGCCAGGTACAAATTTTTCCTGCGGCAGATTTGAAACTAAATATTTTGAAGACAGGCAACAAGGCGAGCTCCTGGAAGTTTTTAACACCGTGATGTAAAGTGCTCAATACTGCAAAGTTCAACAATTTTTTGTGTTCTTGTCCTGCGTTCAGACGTCTGCAGGTTTGAACAGATTGATATATACAAATGACGTGTTAAACACATGCAAATGCAGTAAACAGTAAACACTTACTGGTGCTTGCTACTTGAACACTTCAGCACAGTGTACATATACAAGAGGACTCATCTTAAATTCACACGAAATGATTTTGAGCCATTTAGGGTGATTTTTCCCTCGGCCTCCCCACCTTAAAGGATCAAGTAAAAAATATTGAGATATTATTTCCTCGGCCGAGCAGAGGTTTGTTTACACAACAACGGGCCCCAACTGCAATGGCATTTATGATAGAGAACCGTAGGGGATGGCGGAGGGGTGGGGGTGCGGGGAGTAAGAGAGATTAGAATGCCCATATCAGATTTAAATGCGGGCGCATTCAGTTCATTGACTTTTATGAGTTGGCCGACAGGTGCGCCGGGCAATATGTCAGTGAGGGATAAGACTGTGAGGTCCGAGCCGAACAGGCTGGGTCGAGCCGGGGCCCGGGGCCAGGCGGAGGCCTCTTGTGTCAGAAGACCAACTGCCGCCCGAGAAGCGTCCTGCTGCGGTAAGTTATCAAGGCCTATGAAAATTAGTCGAAAGCGAAATTTAAAATAATCTACAATTTGTAATCACGAAAAAAATGTAAACAATCAAATTAAATTCTCGAAAAATTTAAAAAAGTCCAAACTTGCGAATGGAAAAAATAAAAAAAATACTAGAAAATTGTGAAAATTGAAAAGAGCACTTTTAACGATTGATTGCTTCGATGGTTCACTGGTAAAACAAATGTGCAGCTTATTTGCACACTTAAAGTGAGCTTTTTACCATTTTGCTCATTACATGGTGTCGAGTTTTGGTAGACTTTACAATAACGTCTAAACTTTAAACGTCTCGCAATTGTTGAATGTTTGCACACTTGGACACATGCACCAGCCATTGGGAAGCCACAGCAGACATCGAGTAACTGCACACCTAACTGCAGCCATCCTCGAGATGGAACAAAGATGCCATCATAGGAGTTAGCTTACCCAAAATAGTGTGCCCTTCCATGAGCACATGAACAAAGTACAACTGCTGTTCTTGGCCTAGATCCGTAGGGAAGGGTGGAGCCAGTGCGCGTTCTGGACAATCTCCTGGAGGGAACGCCTTACAGGATTCTTTGGCTTCCCCCTTCCCACAGCCCACGGAATTCAATAGAGTTGGTCTGGGACATAGTCAAACGTTATCATGATGCTCATGTGGATCAGGGAGCTCTTCAAAATGAGTCCAATGCCAGGCAGGTCTGGGAGGAAGCCGTGGCAACTGTTACACCTGCGGTTTGGGCCAACTGCTGCCGGCACACTGAGAACCTCATTCTGGAGGCGTATCACATGGAAGTTGCGGGAGACTCAGAGTTCAGGGTGGAGTTTGGGGAAGACAGGACTCTGACTCCGAGATTGACTGTGATATAAAGCCTGCGGAGGTAAGGAATTACTCTCAACCATGTCAGTCTGTGGTTTATTTCGCCATCCATCACACACACACATACGGAATGTTGCAGGATGTTCTAGACCACAATGTTCTCGACTATGAAATTCTGGACCGCGACGTCGCCATGTCTGCAACTGCAACATCGTCAAACTGCCAGGGCCTCCAACTTCTCCTCCGAAGCCAACTCCAACCTCCTCCGAACCCAACTCCAACTGAGGTATCGAACTTGGTTTGGTCAGAACAGCACTGTAGTAAGAAAAGAAATTGTGTTACTGAATAAAATGATGATCATCATAATAAAAATACTACTAATAATAATAATAATAGCAATAATTCTAATAATATGGTAATAATCGTAGTAATAATAAAAATGTAACGGATTATAATGATAAGCATGTTGTTAAAGGTTGGTAACAATAATAATATCAGTGCTGGATCAGTTTTGTGTTTTGCTTCAAAGGTACATTGTATTATTAACGCCGACTGTTTGTTTCGGCAGGTGTTTGATTCTCTTATACGCTTATGAAGCTTCATTCCATCTAGGAAAATTTATCAACAGGAAATTGAATTTTCAGTTTCTGCAATAGCACAAAATCATGTTGACAGACCACCCTCGGTTCTCCTGCAGGTATCAACCAGCAACCCACCTTGGCTACCCTCATAAAAGAAGTTATCTTTCTAGCCTCATTAAAATAATCTCATGTCTTTTTTTGCAGCAACTTCGAAACCACAAGCTGTGGTGATTAAATTTAAGATTTCGTTTACGGCTGAAACGCTCTTCCTTGTATGGGATGATGAAGTAAGTTTGTGACAAGCTCTTTCATCACTACTAGAACAGAAAAAAAAAGTCGGACCTTGTTGCGCGCAACTCCTCCTGGTGGAAGTTTCAGACACATACACAAAACACACACACACACACACACACAATGAGATCCAATGAGTTCTTGTAAATTGTGTAGAAATTTATCTTAACTTCAACAGATCATCAACTTCTATCTGAGGATCATGATTGAAAAGTGGGTCCATATCTACTCCTTCAATACATTTTTCTTTGGAAAACTGAGTGGCCAAAATCTGTAAGTAACCAATTACAATAATTAGTAAACTTCAAATGCGAAAAAGACTACATTGAAAATGTTTGTTAGGTTTTGAAATTTTCCCTGAGGAAATTGTGTTTGTACTCATTCACCTCGCGTTGCATTGGTGCTTGTGCGCCATCAATTTCAGGGAGAAAACAACAATCTACTATGACAGCAGCATGGCAACAACCAGGAGAGTCTTGATGAAAGTTAATAGATATTGTTTTAGGGCTCTTCCACTGGTACTCGTTCTCATACAATTCAAGAAATGTAAATATCAAAGGCTTGAGGGGGAAACAACTCCTTAATTTACTTTACACACATCACGAATTAAAACTGTTATAAAATGGACCATAATTATTATGAGATTTAAAGCTGCTTGGAATATTTTAACTTTTTTTTTCTTCAAATTTGCATCAAGTTTTCCGAATTGGTGGTGTGCAAAAGATTCGGAATTGTTTTCTTTGACTGTCGGATACTTTCAAATCGTCTGTCCTCAAACAGCTCGTGTCCCAGTATCTAAAGCTGGAGCTTTTCCACAAAAGAACAACAAGAGATCGATGGGTCTGGCTGGAAGAAAGTCCAGCCAAAGGTGGATGAAATTGTGACTCACCAAAATACATGCAATGGTTGGCCTCAAATACTTTTCAATGTCAATTGCTGTTTCTTGGGCATTCCAAAGCAAACAAACTTTGACGACTGTTGGGTGTTTCTTCGCATCTACGCGGACTTCCTGGCTCGGCGACAACAGCTTGGCAGCATGCAGGACGCTAAAGTGTACAGGGCAAAAATGACGCATGAGTTAGCTGCAGGGGCCCTCGAGGAGAGGGAATTATTTGATGTTGGAGGCTGAAAAGAAAAGTCTGAGAAGACCCAAACCTTTGGTGATGCAACAATCAGCCGCAGCCGCTCTGTGCAGGCCGAATGGATCTCAGCAAATGCTGTCGGTGGAGGGCTGTTGAATCTTGGGTCCAGCTGCTATGCCAATGCGTCTCTGCAGGTAAATTTCACTATTAATCAGAATTATTAGTAATACATCAGAGAAGCAGAAACGCACCCAAAAAACTCACACACATTGCGTTTTGAATCCACATACCTGTAAAACAATTGCTTTGATATTTGACAGGCTCTTTTCCCCTATGTGGCATTCATGCAAGGTGACACAGAGCACCAATTACAGTATATAACTGCATTGTGTGCTCCATATCAGAAGTTTTCAAATTGTCTTTGATGGGTGCAGCACAGACTCCTGGAAGTGTTGTCAACAAACTGGAAAGTAAGAAAACTTTGATTTTATAACATAGTAGGTTAGTCACTGTATACTCCATATGACAAGTCAATAGACTCTTGAGCTTTACTGTCATTTTGTAACATACATGTGAATAATATTTTTCAGTTATCAAGGCAGGGTTGAGCCCTTATCGGCAGGAAGATGCCTGTGAGTTTTTGAAGGCACTTTTCCATTTGCTCAATCAGCAGTGAAAGGTCAACACATGCTAACTGTAGTTGACCAGTTGACCGTATTCCTTCATTTACAAATTTATTATAAGCATGAAATTCTTTTGCAGTTTCTCAGATAAACTTCTTCTTACCACTCATGTTCCACAAATTTTCGGTGGACAGATGGAAAGCACCGGTAAGGCTCTTTTCAATGATGCCTCTTGCACCAATCTCAACCATGCACGATATCCAAACTTTGTCACAGTCACTTGCAAGAGCTGTCA
Organism: Frankliniella fusca; assembly: GCA_029379305.1. Taxonomy (NCBI): domain Eukaryota; kingdom Metazoa; phylum Arthropoda; class Insecta; order Thysanoptera; family Thripidae; genus Frankliniella; species Frankliniella fusca. The sequence goes on from JAHWGI010001090.1 coordinate 699,628, forward strand.
CACGCAGTTTCAAGGCATCAGGAGAGCTTCTAAGAGTTGATGCTGACAATTTTGGATGCTGTCACAGCAGAGGGAGCCTTGCGGAATTATTTCTCACCATCATTTCTAATGCCAAATGCTGCACATGCAACAATAAAGGGTAGGAGATCAGCTTTAAAATTGTAATAAAATAGTAATAATGAAAATAAATAATAATAATAATAATAACAATGAAAATAATAATAATAATAATAATAATAATAATAATAAAATGACTCTACCCCTAGGTTCAACGAAAAGTCATCTAGCCAGGGTTTCAATCCACGACAAGATGTGAGGCGAATGGCCTACAATATTATGCTGGATTTGTGTGCGTCTTGGCAGTGCAGTATGTAGGTTTTTGGCATTTGCTCTGCACTATGGGCCTGCTATGATTTCTGGTGACTACACCACCGTAGCCTGAACTGGGGACAAGACGTTTTGGCTCTAAGCTGCTAGCAAGGTAAGAATTCAGTACACTGTTAAAAATACCGTAGGGAGTTACGGTACGCCTACGGTCTGTACCGTAGTTTTCGTGTACGGTCAGACCGTAGCTTATTATTACGGTACGGACTGTATTTCATTGTGGATAGAATGTGCCCCATTGAACTTCCCCAACACATTTGTAGGCTACGGTGTGTACCGTAAGATTCAGACCGTAAACGAAAATTACGGTCCGGGACCTGGTGACAAATTAACGACGCGTACCGTAGGTATTTACCGTAGTATTTTCTCACAGTGTAATACATTTCAAACATAGAAACCATCCCCAATACCACTTTTAAATAGTGTCAATAGTAATGATTTACAAACCTAAGTATTAAGTACTATAAGATTAGAACAAAACCCCTATTGCGTGATAGGGAGCCGACTGGCTTACATTGTTCATTCCAAAACAATCAAATGAAGTTTTCGATCATAATCGAAAATTCACCCAGGCTTTGATACGTTATTTCCATAATATTGCGGCTGAGTCGTTAGCAGTCGTTTAGTTTTCGCTCTTTCCGCTCTCGTTACATTATGAATAAAACGCGGAAGTCCCTGGGCTGGGGCCGCGCCACCGCTAAGGTAATGGGCGGATAATGGCAAACAAACACTGTGTAGCGTGACAACATGGCGGCGGGTGTAAGGTGCCGCGGCGTGCGTGGCGCACGCGTCACGCTGCCGCCGGCGTCACGTTAGCCCGCGTTAGCGCTAGCGCCACCTGGAGCGGCGTGGCGTGGCGTGCAAGGGGCCCCCGAGCGAGCGAGGCCCCGCCTCCCCGGCGTCACACCCTTCCACCAATCGCCGCGCCCGACCGTCGAGCCCCGCCGCCGCGGACCCACTCGCGGGTACCTCCCCCTCCCCCCCCCCCTTCTTCCTCACCTCCCCCACCTCCTGGCCCTCCAACAACGCCCTCACAGTGGAATGCACGCGCAGTGGGAGCGCATAGCGGTTGCGTGGTCCTTCCCCGCGCCGCCCCGCCGAAGGCGCGCCTCCAGTTTCTATGCTGCTGAAATGAAATAATTTCTGTCCAATTTATCAGAGAGATTTTTGACTTTTTTTCTCGCCTGCTCACGCGTTTGTGTCGAAGTGACAGGACGTTGTATCAGCTAAACCTCCCTATCCCTCCTCGTCTACATTCACCACTGGGGAAAAACAAAAAGGAAAAGCAAAATAACTCATACAGTGATACGCACGTGCCTGTCAGTGACCGCTCGGGTCATTCAGCGGGCGTACACGCCAGCGCTTTTGTCCCCACCCCTCCCCCTCTAGCGCCGGCAGCGCGCAGAATTTTTATTTTGTTATTTTACATCTGTATTTTTTGAGGTTATTATTTTTGTTTCCTCGCGTGCGGTGTAATAATTGGACGTGGACATGGCCGCTGTTCTCGAATTTCACGTCCAGGAAGGGCGAGCGTCAGTTTATCCGTGACACGTATGAGCTAGTGGCCTTGTGCACACCGGACAGTCCTCTACTTTGTCCGGCGATATGTTTTCATTTTGAAAATGTTGACCAGATGATTCATTTACATAGTAGCTAGCCGTATTTTTTTGTCCTGACTGTTTACAAACAAGAGACAAAAGTATTGCCGATATGAAGTGTGCGCCACTACACTAGTCTACACATAAGTCGTTATCAGCATCAAATTAAAAAGCGCCATTCCCGCTCGCTCCTCGATATCTGGCAGCTAATGTCGTTCGATAGGTCTCGATAAGCGACCGCGCCGTCCGCGTGCGTGCCGCAGTATCGGAGCGGCGCGCTTTCATGGGATCGATGCGCGGCGCTGCGCCCGGTACGGACACGTGGTGTGGCAGGGTCGGGAATAATCGTTGGAAAAGCGTCCAAGTGCCTGGAGTAAGTAGCTCCCCAACCCGTCGTTCTCATGCCACTAAATCTGTCCGCAAGTCGGCAGAGAGCGCCCCGCCAGAAACAAATGAGTTGGGGTAGGCGAGGCGGCTGCTGGCTGCTGCTGCTATCGTCTCACTTCGATGATCGCTTCTGGCCCTTCCTCGCCGTCCTTGTCGCACCTTATGGCGGTGCTCTGTGTCGGGGATGGCGGGACCCACACGAGTGCGACAAGGACGGAGGCAGGCGCGAGAAGAGCGGTCTTCGGAGTGAGACGGCTGCTGCATGCTGCGCGTCGGGCTGCTGCTGCTGCTGTAGGACGCAGACGCCCCATCTAGTGTGGTGTGGGAACTCCAGGCGGAGCTGCTGCAGGTGCAAGACGGCGGGACCGGGGCCCAAGTGGCAGCCGCCCCGCCTCGCCCCGCCCCGCCTTCTTCCAAGCTCAACCCTCCGGGTGGCACTATTAGTGGCGCATCCACGCGCGCTGGGGACACTGCGTCGTCCAGGTGGGACCCAAGCCTCACTCTGCCTCGAGGGCCCGGCGGCACACCACCATCGCGCAGACGGGGGACCGCCCCTAAGCAAGCTGCTGCGAGTGAGGCGGGGTAAAAGGGGGGGGGGAGGAGACGAGACTGGGCGCTCGAACTGGTGCGACTGCGGTTTTATTTTAGAAAGTAAAACGATGGGGAGATAACCCCGAAATTTTTGTATGCAGTTTTTAAATCAGAAAAAAAAATGTGGAAAAACGGAGATGTTCAGAAAAATTCTGGAAAAATCACAAAAATTCAAAAATTTATAAATGAATAAAAGAGAAAAAATCGAGCAAAGAAAAAAATGCAAACGAAAAATATACAAAAAAAATCTATGTACTATAGTAAAATTCAGATTTGTTTCCCGCTCGAAGCAATGCGTTATTTGACCGGCCCTCGTGGTGCCGGGCAGGGCACGAACCGTCCCTCGCGGTGGTGTGATAGTAGTGACACCTGGTGGTGGACCCCGCCGGTGTGATCATGGCAAGGGGGCTGGGCGCTGTCCGGCCCGGCCCGGCCTGCCCCCCGGGGCGTCTTACACCGCACACGCTACCACACACACACACACTCTCACGCACAATGGCTCTCGCTCCTCCTCTCGTGGAATTGGCTGATTTGCGGCAGTTAAACGGAGATTACTGCCGTTCATTAGACACAATAGTGCGGGGGGTGCTTGGTGAGGGGCGGGGATGCGTTGTGGTTACCCCGCCGCACCCGGGAGGTCCCCGCTGAGGAGGGGTATCGACAGGAGACGACTGCTGCGCGGGACGGGGAGCGCGGCCCCTCGACACGTCAAGAGGTTCAACAAGGGCGTGACCCCGTAATATATGGTGGTGGTGCTGCTGCTGCCAGGGCGGGACGGGCCAGGTGGTCCCGCAGTGTGTGGTGCTGGTTGACTGCTTGGCCCTTGACCCGGCATCTGACCCAGATGAGCGCCCGCCGCGTCTCGCACCCCTCTGCCGCGCCTGCCCCGCCCCGCCCCGCCCCGCCCCACCTCACCCCGCCCCACCCTGCCCCACCCCACCCCACCCCACCCCACCCCGCCCCACCACCGCGTCGACCAGTCACCTCGCGTCCTCGACGACAACCCCGCGCGCGGCCGCTTGCAGACTCACGCCCCCGCCTCTCCCCAAAAAGAAAGAGAAAGGTTATACAGTGTCTTTGATGTCAGTCGACCTGTGATGTCGTACAGTAAGAAGCGATTTGGATCAGAGGCGTGAGATTCAGATCGCACGTCACGCTCGCTCATTGATTTTTTTTTGTGTCGTTCATCAGCTTTGCTCTGGTGAGTGAATGTCACACGCTCGTAGGTGTGTTGGATTTCAATGCGCACACTTGTCCATTTAGAATGTGAAATTCCTAGGAAAACTCACAGATCTCGAAAATAAATTCCCGCCTCTACCTGCAACTATTTCACACACCTGGAGTGACGCGTTTAAAGTTCGGACGCTGTTTCCAAATTTTCATTCCTCATGTTTTCCCTCTGGATAAAGTAAGTGTCATACATTTAAAAATATTCCTCTTTTGTTCCACTTGCCTACCCCACCTGCCGGTCAGACAGTCGCTGGTGCATCGGGGACCCACACGACTCATGACAATGCCTCCAGAGCGCCTGGAGACAGTCGATCCCTGGAGGAAGTCCTTGGGGACCCACCAGGACCCGCGCCGCGACGCAGTCCGGATGATCGATGTGACAAATCGTCGTGCGCGTTTAGCTCCGTGGGGCCGGGCCCCAGGTGGGGCCTCCAGGTGGGCCCTGCTTGCAGGCGGGGCTCTGGGTGCGGCGGGGCGGGGCGGGGCGGGCACCCACGGAGCGTCGCTGCGCCCTGACGCAGCCGCAGCGATCGCTCTCTCGGGAGAGATGCCCAGAGTCGCATGACAAAGCTGGACAAAGTGTTATCGTGCGGTGAGAGAGAGAGAGAGAGAGAGAGAGAGAGAGAGAGAGAGAGAGAGAGAGAGAGAGAGAGAGATGGTCGCGATCGCGTTTGTGGGGTAATAATTTTTTGTGGCTTTGATACAGGTGTACCCGTGAGCATGCAGCGCTCTGCTGACTCGAAATAAGCACTCTCATCGAAGCTGTTCCTATATTTTTATATTTCTAATTCTTATTCGCGTTTTGCTTTTTTTCTTAGTTTTGGAGAATTTCACCTTTTCATGGAGCTTGCAAAGTTCATACAACTTATATTGTATGAATAAGTAACTATTTTTTTTTTTAAGATTACTAATCGCTGTAAAATTAACTTTAAATTCCATAAAATTCTTCATACGTAAAATATACCTCTGTGAGTTAGATGGACGCATTTTGCAACAAAGCCATCGACGAACCTCCGTCTCTCCTAGATAGTAATTTATTTTGGGGGAGACAATTTGAAACCAACAAAATTTAAGCTTCACGGGGTGGTCTGAAACCTATTTGACGAAATAATGTCAATCAGGCTGACTGTTTTTCCCCCTCTTTTTTTTCTGTCATTATTTTTCTTACAATATTTGGTCGCAGCCGAGGGCTATAAGAAATTTATTAGGTACTTCAGGAAGTAAATTTTTCTTACCTTATTCGCAACCCCGTTTTGGTGGTATCACCTGACTGGTTCTCTGTGTGAAGTACTTGCTGGAGCCGCTCGTTCAGTTCATAGACCTGGCAGGCAGGCAGGCAGACACGCAACCTGCCTGCACCTCGTGAGGGTCTCACAGAGCGGCCGTTCACACAGCCATTCACACTGTGCGCGGCGCAGACTGCTGTCTGATTCCGCGAAGATCGCTCTCGTACCTCTGTCCTTGTCGCACCTATGGCGGTGCCCTATTCATGAGTGCGACGAGGACGGAGGCACCGCCGGAGCGATATTCGGAATCGGACGGCTGGGTTGCCCGTTGGCCCCCGCCGGTATGGCCTCTCTCACCCCGGCCCGCCCCGGCCCGCCCCGCCCCGCGCTGAAGGTTGTCACCTCCGAGGACCTGCGGACCTCCTCCTCGCCCAGGATGTGGGCGCGCCGCGTGCGATGCGCGATGAGCTTGCGCCTCAGGGGGCCCCACACGGCCCGGCGGGGCCCCGGGCCGCCCCACGGGCCCCCAAGCCCCCGGCCTGGCCGGGGCTTTCTCAAAAATATTTAACGATGGGGCGTGATTTTGCGGTTTGCTGCTTGCCTCCTCCTCGGCTCGGCTGGGTCGTTTGAATGTTACATATCGCTTCCCGCTGCTGGCTGGCTTGCTGGCTGGCTGGCTGGCTGGCTGGCTGGCGGGCTATGCGGGAGGGCCGGGCGCGCCGGGCGAGAGCAGCAGGAGAGAGGAGGTACCTGCGCGAGGTGTGTAAGAAATGGTACATGCATTTTTGACTTATGATATTTGGGTTTTGGTTTTGATTTTTTTTCTTTTGATTTCTCTAGGCACTGTGAAAAAATGTCGTAGGTTTACGGGAAAATTTTCCGCGAAGTGGAGTTGTAAAATTACGATCACTCATCGTAAAATTACAAGCAGGACCAATCGACTTGAAATTCAATAACAAGCAAAAATGGGCTTTCGTAAATTGACTACATTTTTCGTAAGTCGTTATTTACAAAATAAATCGTGAATCTACGAACATATTTTTCACAGTGGGAAAATTTCTGTCACTTTTTTGAAAAGTTTTTTATCTTTTACCCCCATTTTTGAATTTAATTTTTTTTCATTTTATTTCGGTTTTTTGTTAATTTTTTCTTGATTTTTTGTTTGAAATATTTTTGGGGGCCGTACAATGATTTTTCGAAGTGACTTCCCACCCCCTCCCCCCCGGACCTGCGTATAGTCCCCGGCCCGGTGTGTAACGTATACCTCCCCCGGCCTTTGAGCAGCGAAAACATTCGTCGCTACCGTTGGCTGTGCATGCATGTGTGTGAGAGTGTGTATATAAAGTCCGGATTTATTGCGGTACTCAGTCAGCACTTCTCAGGGTTCTCACATATCAGAGAGCTGCCAGGAGGTGCAGCCGCGTTGAGTGTCGCGTCCTGCTGCCCTGCGCCACCCACGGCCGACGAGTTTTATATCAAGTGAAAAAAGTTTCGGCGCGACCACCGCACGACAAGGTGTTTGCAGCAGGAGCGCTACCGAAAAGTCCTTGTTCTCTTTTACATTTTTTTTTTCTTTTCTAGTTCCCTTTTTCCCCGTCCACCTACTTGGCGGGACGATTAGCATAATCTGGCGTGTGCGACACTGGAACTAGAACCGCGCCCCGGAGCTCTGTAACACTTTGGCCACATTCCCGCGGCCGCGCTGGCCGGCACCCCATTCAGATGATATGCAGAGCCGCCGCGGGGGGCGCTGCGGGTAGGGGTGGGGTGGGGTGCGGTGGGGCGGGGCGGGGTGCGGCGGGGCCGAGCGCTGCCTTGTTGGGTGGGGTCCTCATCAGTCTTACGTGGCTGGAGTCACCGCCTTCTGTCCCCGCCCAGCAGAAACGAGCAGCTCTTTCGTGACAGATCGACTAAGCAGGCTTGAGTAGCACGCTGTTGTTTTTCCTAGTTTTTTTTTTAAGAGCGTTATAGTAGCTTGTCATTAAGTAATATTTGTAGTAGTTGCTGCAGCCTGCTGGCGCATACCTTAAAGCTCAACATAACGTCCATTTTTGTAGAGCTTGCCTCTGCCTCTCTTCATTTGACATTCTGAACTGGCGCCGAACATTTTTGTGCTGCGTAAAGAAAGGAATATTTTAAAACTTTACAAACAAAATAAAAACATGGGAAACTATCGGTTTTCTCACTATTGGTAAGCCGATTAATTGTCCCCGCTCGCGACATATTTCCGTTTCCTATTTCTATACGCACGCATATGACCAAGTCTTTTCACAGAAAAACCTCAAAGAATTAATCAATGAGCTCCAAATCGAAATTGGACTTTCGTCGTCCCTGTGTCTCAGGGCTTATAGGTAAGGACAATACGAGATGACGCGCGTCTTACGACGACACTCTGAGAGGATATGATTGACAACGCCCGGGTTATCGGTTACGAGACGAGTCATGGATCTGTTTGAACAGCATGACCCGTTTAGCTACATCATCCAGTTATCACCTCGGCTGGGCGGGCCTGCCGGGTCGGGGGCCGAGCTGGGGCCGCTCCCCGGCACAAGCGTCTGGTGTCGGGACGGGCATATAAACTCGCGTGTAAAAGCCAGGCGTTCTGACGAGGCATGCGTGCGTGCGCGGCCTCCGAATGCTCCGAGGAGACATCGGATTACTACTCTGGAGTAATCTTAAAGGAACGTTAACTGCGAAACGTACGGCGGGATATCTCCTCCGCGGGTTGTCCCCCCGGCAGGCAAGACGGTTTTTGCAGATGACTTTGGTACGCCCTACGTCGTGTGTTCTTTATTTGCCTCTTTTGCAGCCAGACACCCCTGAGCAATGATGAAAAATAATCAAAATTGACAAATATCAATTGATTGAAAACGTGAGTAGGATATCGATTTAAAAAATCAAAGAAATACAAAATCTAAAGTTTTAAAAATTATAAATATCAAGAATTTAAAACATGCGAAACTTTGGTAATTTGAGAAGAGCACTTTGGAAAATTGTTGAAGACCGAAAAGTGCAACATTATAAACCTATGAAGTTAACGATTGGAATAGCATTCTCAGGTTTTTGATTGAGATAATTAAATTTCGAAAAACAGAAGAAAAACATACTAAAATTTGCGGAAAATGAATCGAAAATTGAAATTGATCCTAGAATTTCGATAATTGTAATCGAAAATGACTTGTCAAAATAAATATCAATTACCAAAATAATCGAATCGAGTTTTCGATTAATCGAAAAATCGCATAGGCCCAGGCCAGCCAGCTAGTGGAGACAGCGCGCCCCCTTGGACCTCTCTCTGGGTCAAGCACGCGTCCCCCCTCAGGTTGGCTCTCGTCATGAGTAATGCCAGCCGTCGTCTCCGGGGCGAGATCGTCAAACGGAACACAGTCCATCCCTTTGAATGCCTGGCGGGGCCCGGCCCTGCCCGGCCCTGCCCGGCCCTGCCCGGCCGGGACATGCTGTGCCCCTCTCTGATCGCATTCCTGCGCGCAGCGTGCCCCTGGATGTATGATTGTAGTGGTAATAGCGCGCAATTAATATCGGGACCAGGGCCAGGCGGGGCCAAATTGTGTGGGAAAAGATCAGCGCTCCTGATTTAAAACTATGAATAATTCGAAATGACTTTTTGCCCGACACAGGACATGGATATTTTTAATAAGAGAGCTGCCTATAATGTCTTGTGAAGCACAGGATTATTATATTATGACTTGTTATATTATGACCGAACTACACACTAAACCCTTATGCACAATTTTATACAACCATAGTTATGCACAACATTTTATGCATAACTATGTTGCACGTTGTGCATAATTCTGCACGAATTTGTGCATAAGGAACAGAGTTAAGCATAGTTATGCAGGAAAAATTGTGCATAACTATGGTTGTGTAAAATCCTGCAAGGCTTATGCACAAAAAAGTGCATAAGGGTTTAGTGTGTAGATTTTAGGCGTTTCCTTGATATTTTAACGTATATTTAATTTTTGACTGCGTGGTAGTCTTTGGTAGTAACAAAAAAAAAAAAAAACTATCATGCCGTTGCTCTAATTTTTTGTAGCTCACTGTTCCAGAGTTTTGCTGGCTGTAAACATCTCGCTGGACGTGCGGGGGCATGACAGCAGCGGTCCTGTTTCGGTCCAGGAAACATCCATTTGAAGAGCGGTAAAGTCCATTCGCTGTCGTGATACAACCATGTCGTGGCCAGATCGCCCGTCGCGTCCTGACCTGACCTCTCGGCTCGGCTTCGGGCTCGACAGGAGCCGGCGGTCGCATCGCCTGCTGACGCATAGGCTGCTACAGCCGACAGTTTGCTACACATTTGGAGGCTACACGGTGAGAAAAAAGTTTTCTTTATCTATAATTTTTTTAAAAGGAGAATGGAGAGCTTTAAGGACCCCACTAAATTTGAGGAAAACGCCTCATATTTTGAGGAAGTTTCCTTATTATTAGAAGACTTTCTCAATATTTGAATTTTCCTCAAATTAGGTAAGTTCCTCACAGTTTTCCCTTTTCTCTCAAAAAGTGAGACGTTGTTTCTATGAATTCATAATAGTTCTGATTAAAAGTGCTCATTAAAAGTCCTCTTTTCTACATTTAAAAATTTCATCAAGTGCTCGACTTGTTCTTTGATTTAGGAGTCATTATCACAGTGGGAAACGGTTCAAGGACTTACGGGGAAAAGTTTCCATTATTAATATCGTCAAATTACGATGCCTGATTGTAAACTTACAAAACCGTCTAACTTGTCATTCTTAAAAGAGCTCAAAAGGCTCTCGTAAATTTATGATTCCGATCGTAAATTTTCAACATCATTTGGATTGCACAAATTACGAAAAGTGTTATTTACGGAGATATTTTTCTTCCTCTTTTCTCAGGTGATAGCGGCATCATCCGAAACTAGACAAAGGACTTCCGCCCGAAAGATGAACATCAGCGCCCCCTTTTCGGTGAGTGCCACAGTTAGCTTTGTAGGGGTTCCCAAGAAGGGTTCCGCCCGCCATGGCACAACATCGTGGTGCATGAGATGTCAAACACGTCGAGCAACGCCTCGGTGAGCGCGGCGAGCCGGCATAGAAAGTTTAGTGCGTTCAAGTTTCCCAGTCAGCCGCCATGCCCCGCCCCCGGGTACTTATCAGACCACACACACACCTCGGCTCTGTGTGTGTGTGTGTGTGTGTGTGTGTGTGTGTGTGTGTGTGTGTGCTGCGGCCGACGCCTTTGCTCTGCCTCACACCGTGCCTTTATCTGATGCGATACAAGTGAATCGTGAGCTGATCGGAGGTGAAATGCCTGTAAATCATATCACTCAATGGCCGACTCAAAATGCGGCCAGAATGAGTGTGTGTGTGTGTGTGTGTGTGTGTGTGTGTGTGTGTGTGTGCTGGGCCGACTGGTCACGCCTTTTCTTGACATCTCCCTGATAAACGGAGGGATAAAGCACAGCGCAGCCGCGGCCCAGATCAGACCAAAAACCCTATCATTTTTACCGTCGGAATAATGGACGCTTATTGTCTGTGAAAACGTGGCAAAATTACAGTCTTGGTAGTAACTCACACCCCAGAAACCATGTTATTGGTGGAAGGACGTCCGCTGAACTCAATTTATTGAACCCAGTGAAATTGCCTCCCAGTAAAGTAAATGTTCTTTCGAAGTGGATGTTCCCATCAATTTGTCCACACAATATTTCCGCTATTCGCGCCAATTTTCAAGTGTCCTATCCGCACCAAAAGCGCACCTATAGGGGCGAATAGAATTAACCATGTGTTCTCTCACATTGCACGGAGATTTCTTGTGCCGAGAACACCTCCATGGGTGCACCTACGTCTGATTACCTGATGTGATATGATCTGATTGCCAGTTATTGGAGCATTCGATGAGAAACCTTTGCTCGACCTGAGTCGTACGAAGTGTTTTTTTTTCTTTTTTTTTTTTTTGCGCAAGGGTTTCTTGTCCGACCACAGCCTCATGGACGCGCTGACACAAGGGAACGGTGGTTCGGGCACCCGCGCAGTTCTGCCCCCCCCCCCCTCTCTCTCTCTCTCTTTCCCTCTCTCTCCCTCCCTCTCCCTCTCTCTCTCTCTCCCTCCCTCTCTCTCCCTTTCTCCCTCTCTCCGTCCCTCCTCCTCTCCCTTCCTCTCTCCCTCTCTTACATTCTCTCTCTCTCTCACTTCTTGTCTCTCTGTGTGGTGACTCATGCAGTCCTTGTGAGGTCGTGAAGGCTTGTTGCTGCACTTTATGAGGCATAAACAAGGATCCAGCAAATCCTCGCCTCGCGCACACTCTGCCTTTTGTGCACTAACACACGCTCGCACGCGTGCGTCCCGCAGCGTAGCAAGAGCAGTTATGGAGAGGAGGTGCTGCTGGAATTTTTCGGGCTTGGCCGTTGTTAGTTTTTTTTCTTTCTTTTTTTTTTCTTCTTTAACAGTGTGCCGTAGTCACGCACGTTGATTCATTGAATTTGGGGCCGTACATGTGTAACCCGTGCTGGAAGTGTGAACGGATGTCCAAACAGAGCTCCGGAGGCTGCCGAGGCTCCAGAGGCACCACCCCCCGCTGTGCAGCTCCGGCCACCGTGAGGAGGCTGTATCCGTCTCTGTCTAAAGGTGGGAGAGGAAGGGAGCTAGAGGCAGCACCTCACTCACTAAGCGATTTTTTTTCTTCCTTTCAATCTGTAAAATAAATAAAGCTTTTCCGCGCTCTTCAATAGACTCTCCTCGAACTGTATAAAATGCCGTTGGCTCTAAATTCTCGCTCTTTGAAGATTTCCAAGGGTCTACCACTTCCATAATCCTCGTACTGTCTAGATGATTATTGATAATCACGTAATCATATTCGTGTAAAATTTCCAAATATTGACAAATTTTGACAAATAGGGAGAAATATTATCAAATTTGACCAAAAGTTGCGTGATTACTGGCCAATAATCAGTAAATATGTTAAAGATACACTCAAAGAATCATTGATAATCACCATAATCGTGACTGATTGTAATCCTTGTATGCAAATTTTCAAAGTGGTAGACCCTTGGAGTTTTCCTATACTGGTAAAAGTAAAGCTTAGTCGTACAGAACGCCTTTTTCAAGCGTGCCACACCCTACGCTCTTCTTGAAGCGTACAACTCCCCATGCATTTTGATAGAAAAAAGCGCATGAGCTTTTGTACGCTTGAATAAGGGCGTATGGACCCGTGCGCTTCAAGAAAGGCGTACAACCACACCAGTGTGATTTTGCACCTGAAGGCAAAATTGCACCTCTCTCACAATTTCGTCTGAAGGATGCCAAACGTACCACATTCTGTACCTCGTGGTAGTGGTCCTCCCAGAATCCCCTCCTCAGGACGTCCACTCAACATTCCGTCTCGAAGATGTCCTACGTACCTTGTCGTGTACCTCACGGTAACGGCGTACCTCACTCGCGGATCATGCAAACCGTGCGGATTGCGGATTGCCACCTTGCTCCCGGTCCGCTGACATTAGCCAATGGAAGAAGCGTTTCTCATTGGCTGAGCTGAGCTCGGCGCGGCACCTCTAGCCGCCGCTCCTCGTCGTTTGGAGTGGAAGGATATTATGTTGTACCTCGCCTCCTCGAGTTCAGAACGAAATAAATTTGGACGACACCTCTCTCCAGCGCGCCCGTCCCGTCGGTTGGAGTGAGGACCGGTAGCCCACCACCGCTGACTCACCTCTGTGTTTGTGTGTGAGAGGAAGAGATGAGAGAGGTGTCAGGCTATTTCGTAAATTTCGAATGAATCGTCCGAAGGATGAAAAAAGGCGTCAAGTTCGATAAACCACGTTAATGGGCTATGCAAACAAATTACGTTCCGTGTTCCGAATGCGGACCTCATCTCTTCTTCCTCATACGTATCTGCTCAGACCACAAATAAGTGTCAACGTTTGCCGTTCCCCCACCTCTCTTTCTGAGCTGGCGTCCGCGTGAACGCAGCTTCAAGGCCCACCAAGGTGTGAATGTGGCAGTATTTTTTTCCGGTATAATGCCAAAATTGCTGTAGGAGAATTCCTCAATCTTAAAGCTTGCGCCTGAAAGTAATTTGTCCGTATATTCTGGAAAGCCCTACCTACCTGATGGTGTCGAGGATGGGCACGAGACTGCTGCTGGTGTTACAACTCGTGTCGTTGTTTTTCATTCCCCCTCATTTCTCATTCATTCGGTCATTCATTCGCTTGCCTCTTTGATACTACACGCCCGGGAGCTAGGTGGGTAGGGGAGGGGGAGGAGACATAGGAACTGGACTGAGGAAGATGTGTGAGGTAGACGAAAGATACCAACGCCGCGGAAGAACAACAAGAGGATGAAGAAGAAGAAGGGAAACACGATGAGGAATCCGTTTTGGGGAGTAGGAGAGGAGAGAGGTGAGTGCATGCAGAGGGAACGTGGAGGGAATAAGGCGTAAAACGAAGGAGGAAGATAGCGGCCGTCGCCTTCCATTCACGCCGACCCGAGGTGTGTCACACCACCGAACGGGTTGGTCTTGGGCTTCGGTCGGCCCATCAGGGGTCCAAGAGCTCCCCGCGGCGGATGGCTTCGCGGGTGAGCGCAGACGAAGCGTCGCACAGTGCCTCACCTCCCCGACCCCTATGCCCGAGGGGGAAACAACTCTGAAGTGTCGTCCACAGACTTGGTGATTTTTTTCTGAATTTTTGAGTACAGATTTTGTTAATTTTTGTAATATTTTTTCTGATTTTTTTTCTTTTTTGCTTGAATTTTGTTGTAAATTTTTGTGTATTTTTGTAAAATTTCTCGGGTTTTTCTGAATTTTTCAGAGTCGTTTATTCCCTCTTGCCCTCCGCCACTTCTGTTGTTCTAATTATTATTCTCGCCTATCCCGCTGGAAGACGAGTTCTCCTGTGGTTTCTCCGATAATGCAGTTGCGACTCTCGCCCTTTAGTTTTGATCACGATTCCGCCTTCCGGTCGCGGGTCGGGTCGGGTAGTCTGCGGAGCGGGTGTGAACACTCCTGCTGACCGGTCGGGCCGCGTCCTGCTGCGGTCCTGCTGCCGTCCTGCTGGCCGCAGTATGCGGTCGGACGTGCCGGCCGCCCGGCAGGTGAGTGACTGGCTGAATGAATGAATGAATGCATGAATGAATGGATGAATGAATGAGTGAAGGGTGCTGCTTGAATGGAGCGTACACATTTCACTCCTGGTTTGCGGTCTCGAATCCTATTCGTCTTATTACGTTATGGCTTCCGGCTCACAGGACTGCGAGCGCGTTGTTGTTGCTGGCCATAGGCTCGGAGAGAGAGAGAGAGAGAGAGAGAGAGAGGCGCATATTCATTACAGTCGCACGGCGCGACAATTTTTCGCCTTGACAAATCGGAACTTGGAGAGGCAATGCCTATTTTTATTCAGTATCAACCTCATTATTCTCAATATGGTAGAGGATAGCTGTGCTCGCTCAGCCTCTTGATCTTCTCCCTCATGTTTAAACAGAAAATTGAACAGATCCGTTATTTCTTAGACTGCTCTGTATTCCATCTGAACTGTAGAGGAGCTGCTGCTGCCAATGCTAGATCTTCTTTTTTTGCCTTTTGTGCAGACTTGTGATGACACGGCACATGTGACGGTCATCGTTTCTCCGCCTCGCCAAAAATCGTCGAGTAAACTGAAAAGAATGAGACCATAAAATCATTTGCGAGTCGTGTGATGCTATGAGTTTAGGCACATCGCGACAATAGGCCTTGTCAGGCCGTTTTAATTAAAATGCGTAGCGATCGTTGCATCAGCGGTCGTTTGCACACTCGCCTCGTCCGGATACACATTCACATACCCCTCTCCCCCCTCTAAACACCCTCTTCAGTACAGTGATTTGTACATTCACGGACTAAGTGTTGGCTGTCGTAGATTTTTTTAAATTCATTTTTACTTGAAAAATCTCAATTTTTGTGGAGCCACATTTAAATGCATTCATCAGTATGTAGTGCATGTGAGCTCTCAACGGTTTTTTTTTTTCAGGTCTAAAAGCGCATTGCTCCGTCCTTCGCCTTGGCTTCGATATGAAAGCTTTGCCTGCCTGTGAGCTCCGTAGAAGGTCTCCGAGGTCCTGGGGGGCTCCGGGCTCCGGCTCGGCCGAGTTGAGCTGGCCCCGGGGGCCCCGGGCCCGCTGCCGTCTGTTTGATGCTTTGAAAGGAAACAACATCACCGTCGGGATAATTTAACAAAATTGTCGACACTGAGAGGAGGAGGACCTCCGGAAAGTAAAAGGGGATAAATTGAAAAGGGGGTTGCGTGTCTCGCGGCATTTCGGCCTGGCCCCGCCCCACAACGCCGCCACCTGGTCCTCTAGGAGCCATGCTGTGCTGACGTCACACTGCATGGCTCCTAGAGGACCAGGTAGCGGACGTTCTGCCCTGCTCACCGCCCTGCTCTTCGCCCTGCTCATCGCCCTGCTCACCGCCCTGCTCACCGCCCTGCACACCACCCTGCTCACCGCCCTGCACACCACGCTGCTCACCGCCCTGCTCACCGCCCTGCTCACCGCCCTGCTCACCGCCCTGCTCATCGCCCTGCTCACCGCCCTGCACACCACGCTGCTCACCGCCCTGCTCACCGCCCTGCTCACCGCCCTGCCCACCGCCCTGCCCACCGCCCTGCCCACCGCCCTGCCCACCGCCCTGCTCACCGTCCTGCTCACCGCCCTGCTCACCGCCCTGCTCACCGCCCTGCTAGCCCCGCCCCACAACGCCGCCACCTGGTCCTCTAGGAGCCATGCTGTGCTATGACGTGACACAGCATGGCTCCTAACGGTCCAGGTGGCGGACGTTCTGCCCTGCTCACCGCCCTGCTCACCGCCCTGCTCACCGCCCTGCTCACCGCCCTGCTCGTCGCCCTGCTCGTCGCCCTGCTCGTCGCCCTGCTCACCGCCCTGCTCACCGCCCCGCTCACCGCCCTGCTCACCGCCCTGCTCACTATTCAGCTCAGCTCTCTAATCATTCTGCCCCTCCGCCCGGCTGACCATACTTTCCTCTTGCTGTCTCGCGTCTCCCTGCTCGTCGTGCTGCTCTGCTCTCTGCTCACCGCTCCTCTAATCGTCCTGCGCTTAGCGTTCTGCTCATCGTACTGCTGCTGCTCATCGTCCTGCTGCTGCCCACCGTCCTGCTGCCGCTCATCGTCCTGCTGCCGCTCATCGTCCTGCTGCCGCTCTTCGTCCTGCTGCCCGCCGCCTCTGCTCACCCCGACGCCTTTCTTTACCTTGCCGCCGGCTTCAATAACAATTACAAACAAGTGGCACCACATTAGTAACACCAACTCTCCCCTCCCTCCCCCTCCCCTCTCTCTGCTCGGTGCTCGGGCGACGCGCCGCAATGTTGAAAAATTGAGCAAGTACCTATAGGTACGGCCCTCCGACGGGGAAATTAATTTCCTAGTGTTTTAATCGCCACTAAACCACGGCGTAATAGGCCGGCGGTCTCTTTGTACTGCCCGCCGTCTGACGCCTCTTGCCGCCAGCGCACGGCGAAGTGAGAGACAGAGAGGTGGGGAGGCAGAAAGTGGGGGGGAGGGGAGGGGGAGGGGGTCGAGTGGTGGCGACGTAAAGGAGGGGAGGCTGCTGGCAAAGCTGACCGGCTGCCGATCATCGTGACCGATCTGCCCTGCTGTGTGCCTCGCCTCGCACGCACACGCACACACTTGCGCCCTCTCTCTCTCTCTCTCTCTCTCTCTCTCTCTCTCTCTCTCTCTCACTCACTCACTCACTCACTCACTCACTCACTCACTCACTCTCTCACACACACTCACTCACTCACACCGTGACTCCGGTACGCTATGGCCATGCGTGAACTCAAGAAACCCATGTGTGTGATACGTCACACACATAGGTAGATGTGTGAATTTCCATTCGCTCACCTGAAAAATATGTAAAGGCGAGAACTTTCCTATAGATTTCACTCAAGTAAGAGTGTAATTGTCGCACTCCTTCAAGTGTCGTGCGACATTCACGCTCTTGTGTTGCCAGTGTGCTGCGCTGTGCAGGGGGGGGAGAGGGGTGGGGGGCGGGTGGAGCGGGCGGGTAGGCGCCCCGGCCGCGCCGCCACGCACTCGGGAGTAGTTTTTTGTTGGCAGCAGATTATTATTACGATGCTGAGGAGTTGAGGAATGCTGGGGTGATGAGCACGGTGGAGGCGCGGCGGTTGGTATTTGAACCTCGCTGGACGGAAAGGTGGCAGGGAGGTCTGGTGAGCCGGTGACCTTCTGGTGACCTGGTAAATGCATCTCGCGCTGCGGCCCGGTACCGCGCGGGGCGCGGGTGGGGTCGGGGGGTCGGCCCGCCGCCCATCGGCTGCTCTGGTTTATTCCCTCATTGTCTGAATGCGCGCTTTGTAAAGGTGAGCGCTTGCGCCGCCACGCCGCGCCACGCCACGCCGCGGTTGAGCCCTCTATCGCCGCGGGCTGTGTGTGTGGCGGACGTCGCTAAAAATGACATGCGGACGACGCGCGCCATTTCGCTGCTCGAGAGTTTGAATTTTTTTAAGTCCTCTTTCATATTCCCGCGACGTCGCCGTAATGACGCGAATGTAAATAATTGATGGCGAGTGTCCCGTTTGTGTGATCGATTTCGAGGTTATGTTGTGTCTGATGACTTATCGGGTTAATTGTTTCCGTTCGGTGGGCGCGCTATCGGCACGGACGCAGGCCCAGCGGGCATCGCCAGAGCGCGCTACCATCGTCGCCGTTTTCCCCTCCTCCCGTGTTTCCTCCCCGCAGGTTTTTTATTTTAGCGGGGCGCGTTTCTCCGCCGCCTAGTCGTCGTTTGCCGAGGCGCGTCGCCCCTGCGGCCGCTGCAGCCCGTTTTCTATATTACAGGTCGGACCCAGGAAGTGTCTAAACACTGGTCGCTCGAAGACGTGCGCTATTTCCCGCCGTACCTTCAAATTATACCGCCCCATCCTTCGCGCCCTTCCTTCTCTCTCTCTCTCTCTTTCTCACTCGTCCTGTCTATCGCTCTTGCGCAGACAAACTAACGGGGTCGTCCACACGTCGAATTCTGCCGGGCTGCGGAGCATATCAAGAGCGTGTAATCAAAAAGTAGGCAGGGAATAAAATACTCGGACGAGGGGCTCCCAAATGATGATAGACACGAGGCAGAGAGAGAGAGAGAGACACTTACCTAAATGCGCGCGCCGACCGCTATCATTACGGACGTCAGCATTTTCTAATCACGAGGGTGGGAGGAGCGGACGGTCCGTTCCGATCCCGGCTCGCGGTTTTCTCCGCCCGCCGCCCCCACGCGTCTCGCTGTATGCCATGTAGTTATACGCATTAAAAAAAATAAATAAAAAAGAGGTTAGATAGAAAAGTAATTTGTATCTTTTTTTTCTTGTACTCCTTTAGAAAAAGTCTATTTTTTAACCTTTGTGCTAGAATCAAGATGAAAATCAAATATTTAAATGTGCTGTGGTCGAACACTAGTGCAAATCAGAGTCAAGGGGTCGTGAATTTTTTTTTTACCGTCCACACGGACGCGGAGGAATATTAAATGTCACTCCGTCCGTAATATTGCCAATTTTGAAGCAAATGTCATACATTGACAGTCAATGAAGATGTTTAATATTTAGGTGAAATTATAAGTAAACATTTTAGGTATATCATCTTGTATATATGGAAGGGTATCGAAGTTTACGAACTCTTGATCACAGCTGTCTTGTTTTGGAGAGGCTCATGAACATAACGTGTTACTGTACTGCATTCGACAAAAATGACGTTTTGCTATGCAGCAAGAGCATTTCTTGATTCAATGAAAATAATTTTCTCAAAAACACACGGATATTTTTTCCGTATCGTGTAGAGGATTGCCTTTTATTGAGTGAGTGGCACTCACTGTGACACAACCCGGCGCTTAGGCTGCCGCGGGGAGCGGAGTGGGAACGTTAGCTGCGATGTCGCGAAGGCGGCGAAACGCCCCCGCCTCTGCCCTCGACTGCTCCGGGGAGGGGGTAGCCCCGCGGGGGGTCTCTCTCTAAATAATAACAACTAGCGTCACACCACACTCGCGGCCAAATTAAGCGCTGCTCGGGCGCTGTCACGGTGACGAACCTAATTATTACATTGTCTTCTTTTTCTACTTCTTCTCCTCTGCTCCTTCCTCGGCAGGGGAATTTAATAACGTGTTTAGTAGAGCAACTCCTCGGGGCGTCTCGGCTCGGCGGGGTGCTATGTGGTCGGCTCGGCGCGGCGTGGCGGCGTGACCCGCGCCCATCACGCCCGCGAGGCGAGGCAAGGCGAGGTCGACCCGAGAGATGACGTGATAATCAGTCCCGCGGTGGTGCGGCCTAAGCAAAGAGAGAGCAAAAAGGGGTACAAACGAGGGGGAAACAACCCTGAGTTCTTGTGTTCAATTGTCGCAAATTCTTGTGATTTTTACTAATTTTTAAATATATATATTTTTAAAAAAATTCCTATTTTGTTTAAATTTTGGTGCCTTTTTCCTCCTGGATGTTTATGCATTTCTCTGAATTTTCCTGAACTACGAAGTTGATGAAAGTTTCTGGGCTTTTTTCCCCTTGGGTAATGAAGACAACAAAGTTACGAATATGCAATTTAAGGTAGACGCGCACGTCAGGGGAGAGGGGAGGCCAAATCTAACCTTAATACGCCTACATACATGGGTTTTGTAGCACAATTTGCCTACCTTTCAGTCGGCTGTCTAGAGGCCACAAGGGGGGGGAGGGGTGCAATCACCGCCCCCCACCTTAATACGCGCCTGTGTCGAGAAATTTTGTGTATTCGTGGCGGATCATTTTTTTATTTTTTTTTTGCCGCCCTTTTGCAAGTGCGGGCAGGCGCCGCACCCCACCTCGCGCTCCTGTAGGTAAAGTTCACGCTCAAGGAGAGCGGCATGCAGTATACTCCGGGAGGCCTGGCAGGCCTGGCAGGGCGCAGGGCAGCAGGTCCCACCTCACACGCGGCCCGCTCGGCCCGCTCGCCGCGCTCTCACGCCCCGCGCCCGCTCCTGATTGGTCGGGCCGGAGGTGAGTGGCGCCCCGCCGGCCAATGGGAGCGCGCGGGGAACCTCACGGCGGCGCGGCCGGCCGGCCGTTTTGACGCCTGATCCAGATCACTCTCATACACACACTTTGCCTTTTCCAGTCCGTCGCGCTGCCGACAGAGGCACCGCCGCAAATGGAAGTGACTGATCAAGATGGGCGTTAAGATTCGGTAGCAGAGTCGGGCTGGACAAGCCGGGCTGGACAGGTCGGCAGCTTGAGCCGGACGGGCGGGAGCTGGACAGGGTCCCGGACACGGCTCGACAGCAGGGCAGCCGTCTGATTCCGAAGATCGCGCTCGCGCCCTGTCGCACACACCGGGGCCCGCCATGCCCATCATGGGGCACCGCCATAGGTGCGACAAGGACGGAGGTGCAAGAGCTATCTTCTGAATCAGGCGGCAGCAGGTGCTGCGCTCTCATTGGTCGGCCGGGGGGAGAAGGGCTGAACAGCAGCAGCAGAGTGCTTTGATAGCAGGGGCGGGACTTGTTGAGGTGCCGGAGGTTCTCGGCGGGCCGCCCGCGCCGTGTCCTGCGCCTCCCGCACCACACTAGCACGCTCCGCGGCGTTTCATTTCCTCCTCACTTTTTATTATTTTTGACTTCGTGTTCACGTGCGCGCGCGGCATTCTGGGAAAAGCAGGGCGGGCGGGCGGGCGAGACCGCAAGGTCTAATGAGGAGCGCAGCGCGTTAGATTCTGATATTATTTTTTGAGTGCAAAACGAGACGGACTGTGTCGCGTGCTTACATTCCGGGAAAAAACGAGGCAATTGTATAATCGCGGCGCGACACGCAAGCTGGCGACACCAACGAGACTGGCTGGGAGTGAACTGCGACCGCGCGGGGAGCGTCGCGTCGGCAGCGCAGGGAAACTTGATTTAGAAATAAAGGAGGACGTAATCGGGTTGCGGAAGTCCTTCGGAACAAAGGTTCAGTGTAAATTTGGCCTGGTGACTGATATTTTTAAAGGATAATAAAATTAAGAAGAAGGAATTCATCGAAATAATCAAATAATTTCCAGGCAAAAATATTTTTTGCTGTATTTTTTTTTTTCGTAGGATGTAGGCTTACGTCGTGAAGTATTTGTCCTTGTTGTAACAGATCATGAAGTGCCGAGGCGGACAACTACAAAATACGGCCGGCCAACTCGAGACAAACTCGTACACAGATATGCTCGAAAATACACTAAAATGCACAGCGAAATACTTCAAAATTGAAAATAAGTAGGAATTAGCAAAGTAAAACGCGATTGTCAGTTTGGCATCCTCGTTCGTACCGTGTCCACCACGATGAGGCCTCTTGTCGACCGACATGTGTGATTAAGACATGTGTCTTTCTGAATGCCCTGCAATCGCTAGTTCGTTTGGTAACATACCACTTTAATTGCAAATCTTTTTTGTTTTTATGTACGCCTTTTCTGCTGTGGCTTTAGTTATGGGACTGCGAGCCAAATTTAAACCCCTTGCGCATTAACTCTGCGAGCTTGCCCGTTTTGCTGTTGGAGCAACCTACTCGTGTAGAAAAGAAAAGCTGACTGCACATAAATGATTGTAGTGGGAAAAAAAAAGAGAAAAAAATATGCTGTGCTCGCGGTATGAACTGTGCGACCGCTGTGCGCTGTCAATGTTGGCGGCCGTGCTGCTGTCAGTGTTGGCAGCGAGTCGGTGCGGCTCGCAAAGTGACGTGCAGAGTACGGCTTGCAGGGGGGAGGCCGCCGCCACACAGCCACAGGTGTGGGCCGCAGATAGACTCCACCTCCTCCTTGGAATTAGAGGCAGGGATTTGCCATTCGTTATTTGAGAAGCGGCGAGGAGGAAATCCTCTGAAGCGTTCCTGGGCGGCGCTGCAGCGGGCTGCCTCAACCCCTCCCCTCCCCTCCCCTCCGGCCCCGCCGCGAGGGAGCGCCAACCCCTCCAAGCGTCCCTGTGCTGCCCGTGCCAGGATTTCGTTTCCCCGCGCAAGGAGCTGCCGAGATTTTCTACACGGTGCTTTTCCTCTGTCCGCTCACTTTTCTTTCCCTTTTCTTGTGCGGTTGGTACTCGAGTATCACTGTTAAAAAGTGTCTACTTAAAATTCTGACTAACTCGACGCTCCCTACGTACAAGCGGCTATCTTGTTGAGCGTGGCAGACAAACGGCTATCTTGTTGAGCGTGGCAGACAAACGGCTATCTGTTTGAGGGTGGCAGACAAACGGTTATCTGCTTTTCTTTGAGGTTAGGGTTGTCCACGTTTATATTGAATAACTTCCGTATCAAAAGAGATAAAATTACCGGGTAAGAAATTTCCTGCTTTGACAACCTCAAAGATTAATTGGTTAAACGCGCATAGAGTTCTATAACCTCTTCTGTGAGATATAAGAACCCAAAGTCGCGAGGTGGGAAAAGCAGTTAGCCGTTTGTCTGCCACCCTCAAACAGATAGCCGTTTGTCTGCCACGCTCAACAAGATAGCCGTTTGTCTGCCACGCTCAACAAGATAGCCGCTTGTACGTAGGGAGCGTCGAACTGGTGGGAAGCAGAATTTCATACTTTCATCTTAAAATTCTGGCTTATATTTAGTCTGAATATGATTTCAGACATCTTGTCTGAATTACAATTCATAGCCCTAATTCTGAATATTTAGGAACTCTATACTTTGCCTGTAAAATCCGTTAAAGGCGAGGGGGTGCCCAACTGTGGTAATCAAGTGTACACAATTGTTGGTAATCTCCTGGTAATCACCCAGTAATTACCCGGTAATCGCCCGGTAATCACCAGGCAATCCCTGGTAATCATAACTTTTTGGTAATCCGATGTACGCTTATGTACGCAATTTTTTCGAGTCGGGCACCCCTTACTTCGGATACAGCATCAAGCAGCAGGCCTGCCCATCGAAAGGTTCTTCTGCAGGTCGCTTCTAAAAGAGCGCTCTTCTATGCGCTAGTTTTTTTCTCTCTCACGGCTAAGTGCCATATTGTGTGTGTGCGCGCAGCTCTCGCTCGCCAGGGTGGCGCCAGAGCTGAGGCTACTCGCCAAGCGGCTGCTGGGGAGTCGACCAATGGCGGAGTGGCCGAGCTGTGCGCCTCGCGGCCGTGTGGGCGGGTGGGGGTACACTGTGGAAAATACATGCGTAGATTTACAATGTATTTTGTAAAGTACGACCTACGAAAAATGTTGTAAATTTGCGCCAGTAAACCATTATTGTTCGTAATTGAATTTTAAGTCGATAGGAAGTGCTTGTAATTTTAAGATGTGTAGTTGTAATATTACGATTTCAGTTTTGTGTAAACTTTTTCCCTAAATCTACAAATATTTTTCAGAGTGGCGGCGAGGGCAAGGTGCCTTCACACTTTGGGGCCCGACCACCAGCCGTACAGAGCATTTTTATTCTTTTTTATTGACTGTTGCTCAAAACTGTCTATCACGTGACTTCAGATTCCGCTGTTATGGATTCAAGGAGACAAAATGAACGTTGGGAGGCATTTCTTCAGTCCGTGCCCGCCACGTCGTCTCCGCACTGCACATAATCCTCTAATCGAAATTCTCTCTCTCTCTCGAAATGGGAAGTAGAACACGTTTCCATGCTTAACTGGGGAGAAAATGTTGAACCTGCTGACTCTTTTTGAGCGAGATACTTTTTAGCCTCGCTCTATGTGAGTAAGGTTTTTTTTAGCCTCACTTTATTTCAGAAAGAATCCTTACTTTATTCGGGCGAGGTCACAAAATTAATTAACCATCGTAAAAAGCGGACGAAAAAAATTTCTGCTCTCCATAGAAAAGTATAAAATTGCCCTGAAATTGTCGCCCATTGAGGAGCCAGAATCATGACTCCGGTGTCGGCGGCGCGCTGGAGTGGCAGGCGGGCGCAAGGTAGGCCGTCCCGCTCGACACTGCTGCGCTGCCGGTGTGCCTATCCCCCGGGGGCCTGGGCTCTGGTCTCCATCACCGCGGCGGCTCGTGCGGCAAGACTCGCCACTTCCTGTGGGGCACGCCCCCGGTCTGGCTGCTTGAAGAGGGTCACTGTGGAAAACGTCGTTGTAGTTTTACGGTTTATTTAGTAAATTACGACTTACGAAAAATGTTGTGAATTGACGGCAGACCATTCTTCATTTTAATTAAATATCAAGTCGATTGGTAGTATTTAAATTTTACGATAGAAGAGTTTAATTTTACAACTCCACTAACTGAGAAAAAAATACTCGTAAATTTACGACTATTTTCGTAATGTGTGATCACGACACAGACTTGTAAATTTATGAGCGCAGTCGTAAATTTACGACAGCAAATTCTTACTCGTCAAAGAAAACTAAGTCAACTCATGATGTAAAAACATCATCGTATCCAAACAACTGGAAGTTGTAACTTGACGACATTTATCATGGAAAATTTTCCCGTTACACTTACGAATATTTTTCACAGTGGTAGAACCCAGGGGAAAAAAGACACATAACGATATTAAAGCTTTTACTAGTTTTAAAATAATTATGAAAATATTGTTGTTATAATGGGAGGCATTTGAAATTTTTATAGCATGACATCTGTTAATTTTTTAGGCAGGAAGTAGCCTTACTTTTTATTAATTAGACGTTGATAGGTATCATAACTAAGTAAGTGTCCTTCTTTACCACACTGTCAACTTCATTTTAAATTTGTCGTTTAGTTGGCAGCAACCTGTTGGCTTTGTGAGGCAGAATAGTACTTTACTTCAATTCGGTAGCCTTCCGAAAATGTGAGAAGAGAAAAAAAAAAATGAAATTTTGAATAACTTTGGAGCATTTCAAAAATTGGCAGGACAAACTGTGGAACTACTCACGAAGGCATCCGCCTAGCGCAAGGACAAAAAGGGCTTAAGGGACTGGTATTCTTTTTCCATATGGAAGCAATAATAATAATAATAATAATAATAATAATAATAATAATAATAATAATAATAGGAATATTTATACACCCCCTTTGCCGCGGCGGCAGCTTCGCCGGTCTCGGCCTATCGATTGGTGATTGGTAATTAGGTGGGGTACTTTGACGCGTAATTTGAAGGCGGTGTTCTTCGCGGCGCAGTCAAGTGGCCTTTCGCCTTGCCTCTGTGCCGCTGCTCTTCACCCCGCCCCGCCACGCCCCGCCTGGCCCTGCTCCGTCTGCTTCCATTTCTCTTGGAGATGAGCAGCAGCACCAGCACCGCCCGCTCCACGAGCTTCTCCTTCTTCTGCGCTTGGATTATCAGCAGCAGAGGGGCAGTTGTGCCGCGCCTCGCCCCACCCCACTCCACCCCGCCCCGCCCCGCCCCGCCTCGCCACTCGAATCAAAGAAACAGTGCCCGCGCTACTACCTCGCCGTGCGGCGGCGCTCTGCAGTGAATCTATTCATAAATCAGCTCACGTTCGCTTGGGGAGGAAGAAGGGAAAGAAGAGGAGAAGGGGGGGAAAAAATGACGATTGATTATATTGCACGCGAAGCTGTACAAAGGACCTATCCGGAGAGGGCCGCGCGCAGGTGTCGGGGCGCTCGCTGCTGGGGCCGGGCCGGGACGGGCCGGCGCGAGCTCGCTACATTGCGATTCATATTGTCTAGCGGCTGCCGGCCTGTTATTGCAGTCCGCTTGAATGACCACCAGAGGCCGAGGGAGTTCTCTCCTGCTCTTCCTCCCTCCTCCCCTCCTCCCCCAGCTCCTCCGGCTGCTACACGCCGCGAGTACCTCGAGCACCGTGTGCCCGTTAGCAATTTTGCCGTCGTCTTGCATTAGTGCGCAGTTTTCACGCTGAATTATTTTATTTCTCCTACCCGCGAAATAAAAATGTTAGGTTCGTAAATTTTTTTTAAGCACAACTTTTTCGACGTTTCCAGGCCGTGTTTGGGAAGCCAATTCAATTTTATTTTTAATTTTTTCTTTCCCTTTTTTTCCCTTTCCTTTCTTCACAAAGCCGCGGCCTGCAGGCAGCAGGGCGGCGCCTGCGGCCGACCCTTATCTGACGAGGCCGGGCCGGGGGAGTGAAGATGACGAAATCCAACAGCTTTCCTGGTACTAAAACAAAATCTCGGTTTAAGCTAGTGAGGCGGGCGTGGCCGCTGGTGGAGGGTGTGAGGGGGGTAGCGGACGAACTGTCCGCTGTAGCGGAGAGAGAGAGAGAGAGAGAGAGAGAGAGAGAGAGAGAGAGAGAGAGAGAGAGAGAGAGAGAGAGAGGCGGGCAAAGCCATCGAGACGAGGGAAGAATATTAATTCGGAAGGAAGAAACGGCGGGACGAGGGAGAGCGCGCCCGGCCGGGGATGAGACGTTTGCGAACAGATTGCTTCTTAATCCGGCATTAGGGGCGTGGGACGTATTTGTTTGTATTCCATACATACTTCCACATTTCCGCTTTCCTTCCCTGCTTGCGCTTCCTTTCTTTTGGCCCCTTCACCACTGCTGAGCTGCTACACGTTGTGAAGGAAATCCCGGCATTATTTTTTTTGTTTTTGTTTTGGAAAACTTGAGTATCGAGTATGGAAGCGGCAAATTCTGTTTGCTCACAGTTGGTGGTGCCATTTAAAACCTTACCTCACCTTTCTGAACTGTTTCTCGCCCTCGTGAAGATAATAAAAAATGATAAAATAATAATAATCAGTTAATGCACCTAGAAAGCCAGAAGACCAAAACCAAATTCGAAATAAACCTAATTTTAGCTGTATGAATTAAAATTGAACTGATTTGATCAAATAATTTTATAGAGATGGCTACATTTTTTTCCAGCAAAATTAACTTAAACACGAGGGTACTAAAATAAGTTGGTTTTAAGAACCAAATTCTGTTTTCTACAACCCAGATTTGGTCGTATCAACTACCTGTTTTATTTGTGTGTGTGTGTGTGTGACGTCAATATTTATTTTTATTTTTATTTTTCAAGAATGAACAAAAATCCGGTAACAACGGATTGTTTCTGGGCGGTATGGGAGTGGCTGCGATTCATATGCGTACATGCGACTGTGTGTGGTCCCCAAGCGGTCATTATATCAATTAATATCCATCGATCTGGAGGCGGGTCGTGTCGAGTGTGAACCCGCGTGGGAGGACTAGGGTAATGCTTCTGCGTTGTGCTCTCCCCCTCTCTCGCCCACTCTCTCCCTCGAGTGTATTTGTCTCTCTCTCTCCAGGGCGTAACTGTCTTTGGCACCCAATGGTAGAGAAATATAATATTCCCCGGACGCACATGTCCCATTTTCACACGCCCTGACAGAGCGTAATTAAAATTATAAATGAGTCGAAAACAATGAGAATTATATCCAAGACGACGTTTGCCGCACTTACGAGGTGTAGGAGAGGGCAGTCCACCCGCGACCACCCCCGCAGGCGCGCTCGTGTGCGGCTGGCTGGACAGGAAGGGGGAAACTCGGGTGGGAAACGCGTTTCCCCGCGAATGAATTTAATTCGAGTAAATCATTTTCGAAAGACGCGCTCGCCGCGGCCGCGCGGCGTCTCGTGTGTGAGGGACGGATAACATCAGCAGCGCAATAACTCATAGCGCCCCTCCGCCAATGTTGTTGTTGTTGTTGTTGTTGTTTCTGCTGTCGGGATTTTTTTCCCTCCCCCTTCAATTACGCTGAAATTGGCCCCCGCCTTTACCGTTGCAGATAATCCCCGGCGGTAGATGGCGGTGCGGTGTCTCTGCCGGGAGGCCTCGGGGGCTCGGAGCTTCCTCAAACTGACCCCACTTAGGGACCAGGCCGGGGCCGGGCCGGGGCCGGGCGGGGCTACTGGAGTCGTCGCCCTAACCTCTCTGCCGGGCTCGTGGACTAATTATCAATTACAGGCCTAAGTTAAGCCACAGGCAGGCCACGGGCGTCTCATGAACTACTGCGGCTCTCTTGCGGCCGGAAGCGCTCAGGAGGATGCGTATTGCCAACATTACACCTTGCGGTCCGCTTTGCGCACAGCAATAACAGACATACTTTTGTGCCGCGGCGTGGTGTTGGCTGGGAGCATTGTTGTCCCCCGCGACCTCATTAGATGGAATGGCCTTGTAAAGTTTGCCCTCGGTGTAACGACGAGGCGCGGAGGCGGCGCTGGTGGTGATGGTTGTTGTAGCAGGCGGTGGCTGCAGCGCGCCGGAAGCGGGAGATTAGGAGGGCGGTGCGTGTGGTTAGGAGATCAGTGATATCAAGAAGAGATCGGACTGTCTCCTCAGCCCCCGAGGGGCCACCACCGGGAGGGGAGGGGGGCTGAGCGAGGGAGAGCGAGAGAGAGAGAGAGAGAGAGAGAGAGAGAGAGAGAGAGAGAGAGAGAGTAAAAGAGGGGTGGTTCCATCGGCCATCTGATACACTAAAGGGTTGGACACTGCATCGGCACTGACTGCTTCGGCCGCCGGTGATGGATGAGACCCCGGGAGTCTCTTTCTCACTCACTCTCTCGGATTCGCTCTGATTTCATTAGCCTCATCCTTCACGATGCCTGCCGCGCGGGGCCGCGCTAAACGTACACATGCGTCCCTAAACATTTGAGGGTGACTGATCGGGCCTCGCGCGGCTGTGGGCATGGTGTCGAGGCTGCTAGGGGGGCGAACAGCTCAGCCCATTACACCTAATATCGCAATAATTGTATCGAATTTCCGAAAAGCTTTTTAACACAATCATCTTTAATTATGTGCAAATGTGTACTTACTTATTTCAAATATAATTTAAATATACTATTTTTTTTTTTTATTGATGAAAGGATTTTATTAAAATGTTCGAGGAAAACACCTTTTCCTCCTGTTCACGTTCACGTTTCGCTTCTGCTCTGTCGTGCATCTCGCTCGGCCAATATATATTTTTTTTTCCTTTTTACCTGCATGGAATATCGAATGTGAGGCGGACGTACGTTGTCTGAATGGCAAAGGCCACAAAAACAAACGTAGAGCAGGGGAGAGGGGGTGTGCTTCAGCCCCTCCGAGCTGCGCCCTTCCAGATGGACATCCAGAGTGGATTCAAATGGAGAACCGATGCCGCGGTGGTGTGGACGCGTGGCGGCGTGGCCGGTGGTCGAGCTATAACACGCGCCTAAGTGGGGCGGCGCGGGGCCGCAGGGACCCCCCGGGGCCCCCCGTGGGGCCATCCATGATCTGAATTCAGGGAAATGGATGATTTTTTCCGTTGCTCCCTCCTCGCCCAGTGTGCTGGTGCTACGGGGTGGCTTACGGCCAGCATGGCGGCCAAGGGGCCGGGCCGTTCGGCCGCCCAATACACTACGCTCCGCCACTCTGCGTATCGAGTGCTGTATCTTGATAATCGGCGGTGCGTCGGTATAATTTTGCCTGACTCAGAAAGCTGGCCTCAGCGTGCAAAAGGTCTTGCGCCTCCATTTTGTGTATGTATGTACTTACTCGCTCCCCAAACATCTAATCTTTTCGAAAATTTTGGTTTTAGAGATAAATATTTTTCTGTTCATCCAGTGGGTACGTATTAAATTTGTTCTTGGGTCCTAGCATGAATGAAATCAGCTCAATCAAAAAGGGAGCCACTTTTAAATAGGCTTGAACTTGGTTAATTTATACATTCAGCGAACTGTTAGAAAATTTCCAAATAGGTCTTTAATACTTAAGAGTCTGTTGGCTTGGAATGGAAAAAAAACAACGTGATTACAGAAATAATTAAACAGTCTACGAAACTTTAGTGTAACTTATTCGAAATACACAAAGGTACATTAAAATTCAAACATAAAAATCCTAGAAAAATTAACAAATGTTCAAGAAGTACACACTCAAAGTGCCCACTAAAACAGGAGTTGTGGCCGCCTCTCGCGTCTGTAGCCCGAAATTTCAAATTGTTTGACCCTCGCGCTCCTGACTCCTGGGGTCCTCGGCCCGGGGCGTGAGGCATCTGCCACATAATGCGATGAGCGCAACACCTTCGACAAGCAGAGCCGGTGGCGGCGGCGCGAAGGTGAGGCGAGCGAGGCCAAACAAACAAAAACCAGAGGCTTCCGAGAATGCGATTGTGTGGCATTCTGTTTGGGGCGGGAAAGTACAATGGGGTGCTCCGGCCTGTCCCCGCCGCCACGCCCCGCCACGCCCCGCCACGCCCCGCCACGCCCCGCCACGCCACTATAGAGACACCCCATTGGGGTGGCACCTCGCGCACCCCCTCGCGCTCGTCGATGACATCCCCACCGCGAGCCGCTGTGCGCTGCACCCGCAGAAACTTACTCGCTATCCTTGACTTCGACGTATTCTCTAAATTTGAGGAGCATGATGTACCTCTATATGATAAAAAAGTTATTTTTAATGAGCAAAAGTCGCCTTGTTTTTCTTCCTTTATTGTGGTATTAAAGAAAATGAAGAGAGCGCTAATTTCTTGGTGTGCAGAGTAACCTCGGGACACTGGCAGCGTCGACACCATGTGCATCATGCATGCATTCACCCCTCAAGATGGCAGGTTTTGAAGTTAAATGATTTTGGTCGCGCTGCGCTGCTAAATGCTGCTCCTCGTGACCCGCAGCCTTGCGCTGTTGTTGTCAGAGCTGCTCGAAAATTAGGCAGTAGCGCGAACAGAGTAATGCGGGCTGGACCTGCGCCTGCCTACTAGGCAACATCCACGGCAGGCGCGAGTGCAGCTGCGCGCTTCTCTTCTCTACCGTGTTTGCGCTACTTACTGTGCACTTTTCTGCAAGTAACACCCGGAGTCCGCGTGCATCGCAACGAGGGTTTTGCTGACATTGCCTGCAACGGTAGAAGAGGTAAGGTAGCTAAGTTGACGCGTATCTTGACAGAAACACACTCAGAGAGAGAGAGAGAGAGCGAGAGCGTGGCGGGAGAGAGAGAGAGAGAGTGAGAGCGCGATGGCGGCCATGTCAGTTCATGGGACGTCCCCTGCGCCGCCATGAGTTCCAAACACGCGACGCCATGACGGCTTTGCGTGGCCTGAGCAGCTCGTGCCCTCGCGTACTTGTGTGTGTGTGGCTGTGTGTGTGTGTGTGTGTGGCTGTGTGTTTGTGTGCGTATCTGCGTTAGTGTGTGTGTGTGTCTACGTGTGTGTCGTTTCAAAGGCCGCGCCCAATTACACAATGATTACTGTCACACGGATGACACGGGCCAATCAGACGGCGCGATACTATCGCGAGCAGGCCAGCCCGGCCAGGTCCTGCCCCGGCCTGGACACGTGTGAAGTTGCCATCACACAGCAGTTGTAATTTTTGTCCTTTCTAATTATTAGAATTTTCGAATAGTACGCGCATTCTGCCCGGTCTATCGCGTCGCGTGGAACCGCTTGTCTCGGCCTCCTGCGAATGGCGTGCTTCTTCACGACGTTTGTTGCGTTGCTGGCCGCGCCGTAAATAACGCCTTTTATCGCCCGTTTGGCGCATTTTCTCTGTCGGGTGACAATGTGGGGCCAGCAGCCAGGGCCAGGCGCCCCCCCCCCCCCTCTCTCTCTGTCTTGTGTAAGTCGGCAGAGATAAACGCGGTTTTAAATGCATTTACGAAAGGTAAACAGCAGCGCGGCTTGAGGGACCGGCAAACAGCTGTCCTATCAGAAGAATGGTTACCATTGCCAACCGGCCGAAGAAAAAGAAGTTTACGTGGTCCACGCTTCCAGCATATGGGGGGTCCCGAATAGTGATCTGAACCTGATTTTAGGGTCACTTTGGTCCGATGACCAGCTTCCGCCTTGCGCCCCTGACGGGGTACTAAAGCCATAGCGGGTCCTCTCCGTTTCGAATCGCTTGTTCGGTTGGCAGCTCTGGTCTTCTTACCTGGTCCGCGGTGGCAGGCGGCACCCGCCCCGCCCCGCCCGCTCGAAAACCGCGACACAACCTCAGTCTTTAAAAAGCCATTTCATTGTCGTCGACCTGAATGGTGCAGCGATCACAACGCGCGGGACCCACTCCTGCGCGACACCAAGATGGCAGCTGCCGTGAAGGGGAAGGGAGGGGGAGGGGGGAGGCGTGTTTGAAAGGAGATGATAGGGGAGGAGTTGCCCTGCTCCCCTTCCACCCTTGTCACTCACACAACCGGTATGTGACAAGTCTCTGACACGTTTCACCAGCGGATCGCTCGCCACGTTATGGATATGGATGAATAATTGCGAAATATCAAATATTCCCAGAGGCGACCAGTGTGATTTGGTAGTTGTTCCCTCGAGATTCTTGACTAGTTTTTGTTTCCTATTTCCCCCCGAGATGAGATGAGGTGTTACCGTTGTTCGTTCCCTGGCGAATGCACTGGAAAAACAAACGTCGCATCCGCTACACCAATTGGTGTGTTCTATGGCAACATTTCAGTTTTTGTGGAATATTAACCAACCGAGACTTCAAGTTTCATTTCTGATGCGCCTATCAGATTCCCCATGAAATTCCCGTTCGAACGAGCCTACATGTGATGGGGTTCAGATGCATAGTTCATTCAACATGTCCAATTCCCCATTTTCTACAAATCCTATTTGAAGTCGTAGTATTTAGGCTCGCAACCCCATTACATGTAGGCTCGTTCGAACGGGAATTTCGAGAGGAACCTGATGGACTCGTCGAAAATAAAACATGAAGTCTCACTTGGTTAATATTCTACTAAAACTCAAATGGTGCCACAGAACACACCAATTGGTGTACCGGATGCGACGTTTGTTTTTCCAGTGTGGTGAGACTCCCCTAGTGTAATGTATTCCCAAACTGAAGTGAATAAGAAATCTATAATTATTGCATAGGCGTAATTGCTAAATGTTCATATGACCATGGGCTTCACGATACGTTGTGTGGTTCCGATTTCCGGCGCACTCGCGCACTTCTTGACTCTAGCGGGTCTGTGTTGGCAGCGCGCCCGGGGGCCTGGGGGCCCGGCCCAGCGCGGCGCGGCTCTCCCCCGGGAGCACAGCTCAGCTCCTGCCTGCTGTTGTGACAGGCCTCAGTCTTCACAAGTCCTCCGACACCTGGCTGGCCTGGCCGTGGCGAAAGCAGAATCCTCCGAGGACATGCAGGTCCAACGGAAGCAAAATATCGTGGCGGTGACAGAGGCCTGGCTTGTTACCATTGTGGAAGTGTTGTGGAGTCGGTGGATCCCAACTCGACCGCCGGCCGCGTCGACGGTGGCGGCGGGCTGGGCCTGTGCCGGCGGCCGGGGCGCGAGGAAGCTCGGGAGTTCTATTGATGCAGGGCCACTTTTTGTCGGGTAGGGATTCGGTATTGGATCGGCATGACTCGTAAAGCCCGCCTTATTGGAGGGGAACCTTGAGGGTGATCGCCCCAACTGGTGGAACCATAAAAGAAGGACCCCTGTCCTGGAATCGTAAAAATTCTAAACCAAACAACAGGGCATGTTTTCGGGGATATCACCTTCTGATTTGGGTCGCGTACGGCCTGCTACCGCTGGACGTAAACGTACGGGGCTGAAGATGCACTCCACGGGGCGGACGGACCAAGAAGTATAGTGCATTACCAGCAGTGTAACGTCCGCGCGTGCAGAGGGTACGGCACGGCAACCATTACGAGTTGAAAATGCTCTCCGGGGAAATTACCTAAATCGGGTGGAATCTTTTTACCGTGCGTGTTTAAGGCGGTTTGGGCCGTGGCGCTTGAGGGGGGATTGAGAAGAGAAGGGACGTCAACGAGATGAGAACGAGGCTGTTTCGTCACTAATGTCGCGAGCCACGTGACTACGAGACCGCCTGCGAGCCGCTCAGCGAGCCCTCGGGAGCCCTACCGTTACCACTCAGGAACATTGTCTCTCGGGGGAGGGTCACGGGAGTGACGTTACCGGCGCACAACCTGAGAACAGTGAGATGTGGAGATGGTAAAAAGAAAGTCAGACCAAGTCAAAGCGTCCTTGCTTCACTGTTTGAGTTGTAACCTGATGAATTCTGAAGTCTGATGGCTCATCTGAAAGGGACGAGATTTTTCTCCTGCCTTGTTTAAGTGATCGTTTAAAAACCACGTTTTTATTTTGAAAAACTTCAAATATCACTCAAATGTAGTGAGGTTATGAGTTTAAATCCTCTGAAAAACAACGAGGTTCCCCAATCAT
Organism: Frankliniella fusca; assembly: GCA_029379305.1. Lineage (NCBI taxonomy): Eukaryota > Metazoa > Arthropoda > Insecta > Thysanoptera > Thripidae > Frankliniella > Frankliniella fusca. The sequence goes on from JAHWGI010001090.1 coordinate 733,975, forward strand.
CACTAAAACAGAGAGAGAATTTTGAAACTATATTGCTCGAAACAAGCGATAAAATCAAACATCATCCTAGGAGACCGAGGAAACTTTTGAATACTTCAAAGTGTTCAACACACAGTAAAAACGAGTCCTGGGATTCCCAGGAGAGTTGGAATCCCAGTGAATGTCCTGGAAAAAAGAAGTGTTTCCCAGGAGTTTTTCCTGGAATACCCAGGACATCCCCTGGGTAAGATGGTACCTCCTGGGAATGCGCGAATTCCCCTGGGAAACCCAGGACTCGTTTTTCCCGTGCAAGCAGGATGCACTTGTTTTTATGTCCAGCCTTCGGGCTAAACGCTGCAGTTGAACTCAGAAAAGTGTCTAACACTGTAACATTGGATATTATATTTTAGTGCTTTAGAACGGCACGATTCTGTCCAAAGGGACAAATACTGAATACTTTTCGGGCAAATCAGTGCCCTTATCACAAGACACCCATGTAATGGGTGCTATTTGTATTGTATAATGATTTTGTAGAGGCAGTAATCACTGAAAATCTACGAGTCATAATTCTCGCCCCTATACGAGTGAGAATTTGAGGGCAATTTTATTACTCTCTGGAGAGTAAGAATTTTTTTCCTCGCCCTTTTTGAGAAAGAATTTTGAGACCTCGCCCAAATAGAGTGAGAATTCGTGCTCAAATTAAGTGAGGTTAAAAAATCCTTACTCAAATAGAGCGAGGCTAAAAAACATCTCGCTCGAAAAGAGTAAGGTTAAAAATTCTCACTCTAATTTAGCATGGAAAAGTGTCCTCTCCCATTTTGGGTGAGAAATTGGATTCCAGGGTTTGCAGTGAATACCAGCAGCACCACGGTGCATTGTCCTACCCGTTGCGTTTTCATTGCTTTCTTGATAATAAATCCCAAGCAAACGCTTGTTGGCGAGGGGCAACTTGTCGTTCCTCGCCTTACATCTCCTGCTTCCACAATTATGTAAATGTTTCGCATTTTCCGCGAACTTGAGAATAATGTGTGTCCTCTCTCCTCGCGTCGTCGACGACGACGACATAGACGTGCCTCGCGCGTCAATCCCACGATAGGAAGCTAAGATTCTCTCTCTCTCTCTCTCTCTCTCTCTCTCTCTCTCTCTCTCTCTCTCTCTCTCTCTCTCTCTCTCTCTCTCTCTCTCTCTCTCTCTCTCTCTCTCGCGAAGTCATAAAGTGGCCACACCGCCGGTCCGCGGGGCTCAAATCGGATCGCCAGCCGGCATACAAATGGCGCCCTGGCCCTGTGGCCCAGCCGACAGAGCCTGCTGCCGACCCTCCTGCGGGGCCTGCCGGGCCGGGCCTGCCCACCCGAGGCTGCCGGACACAACAGCTTGACCGCCCGGGGAAAACAATATCAGCAAGAAGCTCTCAAGGTTGGGGTTGGGGAGACTCAGAGGACGTGGGGAAAGGAGAGAGGCAGAGAGAGAGAGAGAGAGAGAGAGAGAGAGAGAGAGAGAGAGAGAGAGAGAGAGAGAGAGAGAGAGAGATTACCACAAGGGTGCTGGGGGACTCACTCTGTGCGGCCAACAGGCTGCGGACCTGGGGGAGGGGGTTGGTGGCGTGGCGAGTGCTGGGGCCCCTCTATATTGCGGACACATTTCTTGCCGTGGCCGCTGGTATGCATGTGGCGGGGCGTGGCGGGGCGTGGCGGGGCGTGGCGGCGCCTTAAGGAGCCCGACGTGGTCAGCATAGCGCACGAGGGCGGGAGCCGCGGGGGCGTGGCTACGTATATTAAGTCATATCATTGCTGGCCGCATCAAAAACCACAATACCGCCGGGGCCGGCTGAGCCTGCGGCAGGGGCGGCGTGTCCCGTGTCCCCCTCCCCCTAAGGGTGTCCGGACCGGGCCGAGCCGAGGCGGCGCCGCCGGGTCTGCCGGACACACACTCTGATAGGCTCCGAGGAGGCTGGGCTGTCGGTGGTCTTAAGCCCACCTGCCAGAGTGCACTGTTAAATTTATTGGTGCTCCCAAGAAGTAACACTCGCACACTTATAAACCGGCGGTGCACTGTAAAAAATAGTTGGTGAAAAACAGACATTCCCATGATGACAGAGTTGTCGAATAATAACACAAGTTGTTTTGGCCAGAAACAATCAATTTGTTTTCATACAACAATTTTATTGTAATGTTACAATTAATTTGTTGCTGAATAACAAATGTTGTTTTATAACAACGCTAGAGTCATTTCTGAACAGTATTGGTTGTTACAAAACAATCGTTTTGTTATAAAACTTAGCAACACTAGTGCTGCTAAGTAAAAACAACATTTTTGTCAGTGTGGCCTCCCTCTGAAGAACGACGAGTTTTGCCCCTTTTTAATTTTTTGGTGTTTTTGTGTGAGGACGCCCATTTTTTGCATTAAGCGTGGCTAAACTTTGGCGGTAATAAAATGGGGGAGGGTGAGAAAAATTTTGGCACGATCAGTAGCCAAATTTTGGCATTCAAAAAGAACGCATAAATTTAGGCAATGAAAACGGCCGAAGCGTTTGCAGCTCGGTTTTGCAGTATATGTGTCTTATAATTACATTGCTAGTGAATGTTTTTTAGCGTAATAATAAACAATAATAATAGACAATTATTGAATAACCGGGTGTTTCTTTGAATGCGTAACAGTGTTGCAGGTTTGCCCACCCCATTCTGTAAGGCGCAATGGCCCCTGAGGCTCTGGCGAGTATGCAATCCCGCAACACTGTTACGCATTCAAAGAAACACCCAGTACTTTTAGAAGTTACAAAAGTACACCCGAAAAGATGTGCTTTATGAAGTTATGATGTTATAGAAAAAAAGGAACCATAGAAAGTTTTTGTTTTGTTGCCCTTTTCCGAAGGAAAAAAAAAAGAAAATACGACTCGCAAATAGCATTTCACCTTTATACTCCGTGTGCTGCACTGTGTCTGCAATAGAGCGTTATTATGTTCCTCTTTTGTATGGCGCGGTCCGGCCGCGTTTCGCCCGCCTGCCCGCTGCTCCGCTCCAAGCAGTATGTCATGAAGACTCGTGCTGCAGTCCAGTCCTCGTTTGGCGTGTAATGAGGTGTCTGTCCCATTAGAGGCCACCCAGGGCGAGACGCGGCCCGCCCCGCCCCGCCTGCTGGACCTAACCGCGCTGGACAAACAGAAGCACCAGCACCGCGCGACCGCTGTGTCTGTCCCATGAGGAGGCCCCATACCGAGGAGGAAACAACTCTGAAATTTTTTGAACACCTCGTATTTCAGAAAAATTCAGAAAAAAATAGAAACATTCTTAAAAAAATTCAAAAAATTCATTCCAAATCAGGAAAAATTCAGGAAAATTCACCAAAAAAATAGGTCAAATTCTAGTAAAAAGTCACAAAAACGCTATAAAAATTCAAAATAATTCACAAAATGTGGACACCAAAATTCAGAGTTGTTTTCCCTTCGGGAGGGCCCATACCGTCAGCTCCGCGGCGAGGGCGCGGAAAAGCTTCTGGGGTTTATATTGTAATGAACACTACCTCATAAAAATGAAAGCCCCCGGCGGGTCGGGCCGAGGGGTTGGACTGTGTCGGGGAGGTATATCATATCACTTACCGCTCATTGTCCGCGCGCGGAGGCACTTGAGGCTCCCCGGTGTCACCGCTCGGCTCGGCTCTCACAGCCCCGCTGCTGCCGCCTGTGATTCCGAAGATCGCTCTCGCCCTCGCGCCCCCGTCCTTGTCGCACGCATGGGAACCAGCCATCCCCAACGTAGGACAACGCCATTGGTGCGATAAGGATGGGAGGTACGAGAGCGGCTGCCGGACCGCCCGCTCTCTCACACGCACCACCACCATACCAACGTCATACAGACCACCTCATAGGTTATCAGGCGGCCGATCAGCGCGGGGCCGGCGGGGCTGGCGGGGCCGGTGCGGGCCGCCCGTGGCGGCAGGAGGCGTGGCAGTCACAGTCACTGAGGAATCCTCTCTCTTCATCTCCTTTCTCTCTTTCTCTCTCTCTCTCTTTCTCGAGCGTACGGGAGCGTTGCGCAATAGCCGTCAGAACGTCGGCCGCCTCGCGCCGCCATTCGGAGTCAAAGGGATATCTATCCATGAACGGGAAGCAGCGCTGCGGCGCGGGCGGGTAGAAAGGGATTATTCAGGGGGAATGTTTTGGCAGGTGGTGTCCCCGCCTCCTCAACATTGTACGTGCGTATTGTGGCCGCGTATTACCTGCAACGTTTCTCGTTCAATACTCTTGGACATTTTACTCACACTCGTAGGCTGAAAAAAATATCATCCGCATCGGACTTCTATCCTTCTCCCTCTCTTGGCAACATCGCCGGCGACTAAACCCTTAAAACGACTGACAGGTCGACAACTATCCTGACTGAGGTGACCCCCCCCCCCTCTCTCTCTCTCTCTCTCTCTCTCTCTCTCTCTCTCTCTCTCTCTCTCTCTCTCTCTCTCTCGCCGCCATGCAGTGCGCAGAGGTGTGAAGGGCGCGGCGGGGCGGCGCCGGCATGTCTCAATCGGCCCTCCTCGATATGATGGCCGGGCCGCCGTTGTCATGGTAACGCGAGCCGCCGCGCCGCCGCCATGGGAGCGCGCCGCGCGGCATCGGTTCTGTCGAGGTGGACGGGGTCGTCGGAGGAGCGGCCGACAGGTTATGAGGGTGACTCACACACACTCAGAGAGAGAGAGAGAGAGAGAGAGAGAGAGAGAGAGAGAGAGAGAGAGAGAGAGAGAGAGAGAGAGAGAGAGAGAGAGAGAGAGAGAGAGAGAGGACCCCGACAGAGAGGCAGGTAGCCGAGCGGAAGGGTTGCCGGTTGATGATAGATACGGACACCTTTGCCTCGGGCTGGACACATGTATCCTGGCGGTGTCAGCCGGCGGGCCCGGCGGGCCGCGAGCTCTGGGCTCGCCCGCCACACACGCCGCGCGCTTTTACACACATCTCTGCGTTTTTTAGAGTAACGCGTCGGGACAATTTATACACATCACATGCGCGCGCCTTGGAGGAGGGAGAGGCGGTTCATATTCGGAATATCATTTTCGTTTGCTGCACACCGCGGGCCGGCCCACCCGCGGCCGGTCCCTGTGGCAAGGCTGTAGGGTGATTCCGCACTGTGGTTTCGTAATCTTAGTCCTTGTCGCACTCATGGGGCACGGCCATAAGGAGCGAGCGAGAGGACACAACGAAAAGTTGCTCGTAATCACCCCTGCTGGCTGGCTGACCAGCGGCAGCAGCAGCAGCTGTATATCGCAAGCAGCTACGAGCCCCTTCTCTCCCGGTGTCGCTCGCTGCCTCTCTCTCTCTCTCTCTCTCTCTCTCTCTCTCTCTCTCTCTCTCTCTCTCTCTCTCTCTCTCTCTCTCACTCTCTCGTCCCCTCTCACTCGTTCCCGCCGCTTCCTCGCGCCCACAATGTCAACCCGTGCATTCCGGTAACAGTAGGAGGTGGACCGAGTGTCCGGGGGACGGCCGTGGACCACCGTGGAGGCTGTGAGGTCGAGGAGATGAATCTTGTCTTCACACAGAGAGGAGAGGCAGTGCTGCCGGGCCCCGCTGGGGGCTCCCGCTGCCCGCCCGGCTCAGATCAACATGTCCTCCATTCAGAAGCTCTTTCCGCCTCCCACTCCCCCCCCCCGTCCCCTTCTCCTCGGATTACATCTCATCGCTACGTGCCTCCTAATTCTCCCCCACCGGCGGCCATTTGTCCCCCACCTCAAGAAATGGGAGGGAGAGAAAGAGAGAGAGAACGAGAGAGGAAGAAAGAAAGGAGGAGGGGCGACTGAAGGGACAGGAGAGGGTTAGTGAGCAGGGCAGAAACGTAGGAAGAGAGTCCCGGGTGACGCTCTCATTTACCCCCGTGCCTCGCACCTGCCCACTTGCGCCCCTCCCCCCCCCACCCTCCTCCCCGCAGCGAAGGAGGAGGTCCCCGCTGCGACCACATCCCCGTCACATCCTTGAGACAGCGTTAGATTGAGGAGGGTAATAAAAACAGAATATGGCCCTCAATATTCAACCCCCCGCATAACCCCTCGCTCTCCCCGATCCGTCAAACAATTTCACTCCTCGAGACGAAACGATCCGTCAAAGAACGAAGTGTCGCGCGCGTGTGTTCCCGTGTGTCCTTCGAAAAAGACAGGAGGAAAATGGCTGGATTAAAGTGAAAGAAATGATGGAGGCCGCAGCCTGTTTCCGATCAGACGCGGGGCATCTGCCGTGTGTGGTCCTATGATCGCCTTGCATTCAGAAGTAGAAATATTTTCTCCGAAATTTTTTTAAATGTACATCATTTGACAATTCTAAATACTATGTGACTTATTTAGATAGACGGATGCCCGGAGTACCCTCGCACCAAGCAGTGCGCTCTTTTCCCAAGTAAGCGCCCTCCACTTTCGCTAATTTTTGCAAACTCGGCTTTCGCAACACGTCTCGCCAAATTTCCTCCACCTGCTAGCTGTATCGCCGGCCGTTATATTTCTGCGCCCGCCGCGCGCCAGACAGCTAAGGCAGCTCCTGGAGGATACATCAGGATGAAAGGGATTCCACGCCAACCAATTTATAAAACAGTGCGGCTGCGGCGGGGCGCGGCGCGGCGCGGCGCGGCGGGGTAAAGCTGGCCAGGCGCACTACATTTACAGACTAATCCGTAGCCTCGCTCCTTTCCCGCCTCTACGTTTTATGCATTTCCAGAAAGACGGTGGGTGGAGGGCGCTTCCAGAGAGGCGTTCTGGTCGCGTCTGGAGGCGCCTCCATTGCTCCAGTAGCTCCAGGGGCCTTTGATAATCGCGACGCCGACGTGCCTCAGGATCAGTTATCCCTCGCAAAAAACAAAAAAGAAAAGAAAAAGAAAAAAGGAAAAAAAAAGGTTATTCCTCTGAAATTTTGATACTGGAAATTTTTGTTCTTCTTGATCGACACGTTTGAAATTTGCGCTTGAAATTCCTTCGTGACGAGGTTGTCGCCACAGCGCTGTGTCCCCAACGGGGCGGTTCGTAGTGCTCTGACTGGGGTGTCGGGCTGTCCCGTCAAAGTGACAGACAGAAAGGTTATTAATTTCGAGAGGGAATAAAAAAATGAAAAAGAAAAAAATATTAAAACTATGCCAGGTTGCGGGAGGAGGCGCAGAAAAAAAAACACGCCCTGTGGAACAATGCCTAACAAGGGCGGCTTATGTACACAAACTGGGGGCAGGGGATTTGTTTGGCAAATGGGTTTCAGGGTGGAGAGAAGGGGAGCATGGCCCGAGCATGGCGCTGACGAGTTCTGCGCGCCATCCGAGGGGAGGGAATTGCCTGGGTGGAATTTTAAACTCGGTCTCGGGCTTTATTGACTTTCTAATCCTCCTTTGGTGTCGCGGGGCGTGGCGGGGCGTGGCGGGGGAGGCGTCTCCTCCAGGCTAGGAGTGGTGTGCTGGGGTGGCTTGGGCGCCACATTTGCTACTGCTCGCCACGGTCTCACTGCTGAGCCAAATCAAATGCGTTCACTGTATCGCCCAAGGGGTAGACGACTGGATGGCTCCTGCGTACAGGACAGAACGTACTCCGGCTGTACTTCGCGCCTGTGCTCCGTGTACTCCGTCTGTTATGGAGCCAAGCACTCCGCGCAACCGGCTGTACTCCAGATGTACACTGGGAACACAAGTGTGTGAATGTCGTCGAAGACAACAAGTATAAGTACAAGTCAGATCAATGTAAAATACAACACGTTTGAACTTTACAAGGTTTACTTAACGTAACATTAAATACTGATTTTCAGATTTTTTTTCTGCATTTTTACTGATTTTGTTTTCGGGTGTTCGCTGATTTATTTTGAGTGAAGGAAGGAGCCCCTGGCTGCCAACAAGAAACACGGATGGGGTGTCCCGCGCGGGACGCTAACTGCGTATATGTGTTACCTAGTTCTTGGTTCGCGCTTCAATTGAGAATTTTTAAGTAAAATTAAAAAAAAAAAAATACCACTTTTCTTATTTTTATTATTTTGGATTCAGGCTCTCTCCTGCCCGTCTTGTTTCTGCTGTTCTCCTAGCTTTTGTCTATGCTGCAGCCCAGCTTCTAAATGCAGGTCTGCGGGCAGACCTCGTGCTGGTCAGTCTCAACAGGTAATGACCGCCATCTGGACGCCTCTCCGCGCCTAGCCGCTCTCAAATTAGCGTGCCGCCCTTCTCTCCCGCCTTCCCTCTCCCCTCCTCCTCTGTGCTTTGCTCCGCTCCCCGTACCCTTATATATATCCTCACAGCTACCCCCTCCCCCCAAAATTTCCCGTCGTAAGTTATGGCGTATCCTCATGTTTGCTTCGACAAAACTCGGCGTCTCGTCGCGCCAAAATACTATGATTAGATTTACATATGATCGTTCTCCAGTTTTTTTAATTATTATTTTTAATTTTTAAAATATGTATATACAATACAAAGTAAATCTTAATGTTATTGCCGAATATGTATGGTTTTCAGCGAACCTCGCGGTGGGCTTTGAAGTATGACAGAGGAGAGGAAGCAGAGACCGAGCTGGCCGCTGCGGGATCCGCCGCTCTCGAGGGGGAAACATCTCTGAATTTTAGTGTACAAAGTTTGTGAATTTTTTTGAGTTTTTTTTTTTTTGTGTGAGTTTTCATTGTATGTTTGTGAATTTTTGCTTGAATTTTACTTTTTTTTTTTTTTTTAAATGTCTGTCAATTTTTCTGAATGTCTCTTAATTTTCCTGGTTTTGTTTTTCCAATGAGAGGCTAATATCTCAGAGTTTGTTTCCCCTTGGTCGCGCCCTACCCGCGCTCTGTCTTGTATATAGTCGCGTCCCAGCATTACTTTGGTCTTCGGATGCCTTAAGAAAGCTTGCTTCGGGCTGAGACCCGAAGACCAAAGTAATACTGGGACGACTATAGTAGAGCCGTCACATGTAGTGTCTCGGTGGGGCGCGGTGCACCCACTAGCTCACAGACGGTACCTCGCCCCTTTTGCCGCGAATTCCGCGCGACGGCGTGCACTCGCGATGCATGCAGCGCAGCGCGGCGGTCCGGCAAAGGAGATGCTGGGTGGCGGGGCGGAGTGGGGTGGGGCGGGGCGGGGCGGGGTGGGGTGGGGTGTGACGGCGCGAGGCGTGGAGGAGTGTAAAGCGGCGGCGGGAACTTCAAAGGGACGCGCGAGGCGCTTTCCACGCCCACTCGATCGCTGCGCGCGCGCGCGCACACACACACACACGCGCACACACACACACACACACACACACGCGCACACACACACACACTCACACCGTGTGCTCTCTGCCCCTTACTCTTTCCGCTCACCTCGCTATACGCGTAACAATCCCCGTCGCGAGCACCGAGAAGACTTACTCACGTTGCGAAGTAGAAAGGGGGAAAAAGGGGGCGCTGTAAAACGGCGTAAACTTCTCCATCGCCTGTCGCAACCATTTTACAACTACAAATCTTTTGCAGCTTTCTTTTGCTTTCTGATGGTGGTGGTGGTGGTGGTGGTGGTGGTGGTGGTGGTGGTGGTGGTGGTGGTGGTGGTGGTGGTGGTGGTGGTGGTGGTGGTGGTAGTGGTGGTGTGTGCTTGACTCTGATTGTCACAACACATCACTTGGGGCGCCCTGTCTAAAAGAAGTGCCTCGTAGAGAACCTTTGGGTCCAGCCGCGCCCCGCAGCGACTGTTTGATGTGGCGTGATGTGGAGCTGCCCAGTGCGCACGCCGCACCGGGCGTCCCCCCTCCCCCCCCTCTCTCTCTCTCTCTCTCTCTCTCTCTCTCTCTCTTTCTCTCTCTCTCGCTCCAACCCTCTTTCTCCCTCTTTCCTGCCGCGTGGCCTCAAACGTTTATGAGGTTACGCGTTCTGGACGTCCGAAACGCGGAGCTCCCTCGTGCTCGCTTCATCCCACTCGTGTCGACGAACGAGTATTAGCGCCGAGTTCAGTCTTTGCACGCTTCTGGGGGCAGATGGGTGGGCCGATCGAGAGAGAGAGAGAGAGGGGGGAGAGGAGGAGAGGGGGCATAAAGGAAAGGGGAGGGTGGGGCAATCTCATTTTAATACATTCCGATTGATCGCAGCCACCGGCGGCGGCCTAACCTTGGCGGCTTCGTGAAGGGACATAACGAGCGAAGAGAGAGAGAGAGGAAGAGATGGAGGACAATCCAGCAGAGGTAATGGCTCCACCTGTCCGCCGCAATTTCCCTGCAGGATAACCTTCGGCCGCGTACAGACGCGCGCACCCGGTGGTTCGCATCTCTTGTCTTTTCTTTTTCTCTCTCTCTCTCTTTCTTTTTTTTTCCCCCCCGCGAATCGCAAGAGAAACGAGAAATCATACAACGGGAACTAGGAATATTAAAGGGCCCGTGAATCATGCATCACGTCTCGATTCTCGGGGGTTTTAAACGGCGCGACATTCGAAATTGGGGCGGCAGTTTGGAAATAGAACGGAGAGCAGGCAGAGCGTGGAGAACGGCTGCGGCCGAGGTCCAACACGGCACGGCAAATCAGCAGCCATTCACGGAGTGCGCGCGCGCACGCGCACACACATACACACATACTCACATACACAACGCCGCATGTAGTATGCACATGTAAAGCAGAGAAAGAGTTCGGCGAGAATGCCCCAGTTCATTTACCGATCCATCCTCTAGATCCTGAAGGAATTGAAGGATTTACGGTACATCGTGTACCATGCAAAACCCTTGCTTTTCCAAAAAAAAAAATACGCCTATAATCGTTTAATTTCCTAACATTGGAAAATTCGTCACTCATTGACCTTTACTTGCAATTGGCATGAAAATCAGGAACACATTTGAAGCAATAATAAATCAACACCTTCTCTAAACTCTAGATTGAGGCCTTTGTACACGACAACCGCAAAGAAAAAGGAATATTTTTTAGGCCCCCGTTAGGGGTGCCTATTGCTTTCGCCAGAAAGTTTTTTATTTATTCTTGACGATGGCCCCTTATGGCCGCAGCTGATCCTGTCGTGGCGATATATACCAATTTACAATGAAAAATACTTCAAAAAATTAGAAAATTTTTGAGATAGGTTTCATGCCAATTCGTCTATACGTTTTTTCATAAAATCAATTTGCATCATGTGTTTCTATGACAATGACAAGCCGAGCCGGCAGGCCGAGTCGAGCCGCCGGGGCGGTAACAATCACCACCTTATATTTCTGTACTCCAAGCCCATGTTTTCACTGAATGCTTTTATTTATTTTTCTCATCTATACAAGGAAAATATGAATTCCTTTCTAAAAAGTTTGTACGAAAACGTAATAATGTTCATTATTCAATTGTAAAACTAGGCGTTGTTGATAGCTAGCCCGTTGGGCGCTATTTTGTGGCCAAATGCACATTTTAAGGTAAGTGAAAGGAAAATGTAAGATTTGCACCCACTTTGTATGATTGGTGGCTGCATTTAGTGCTCGTCCAGGCTGTGTTGTTGACGGCTGGTCAACATTTTTTGGGACTTCTGTTTAGCGGATAAAATTCGTGATGTGATTCTCACAAATAGTTCTGACTTAAGTTCTTTCTCATTCTGTGACTAGTTTTAAAACCTAGGGGGCCGTTTAACGCGTTAGCGTTAGAATTTTTTTGTCCTCTTTTTCGTGCCATGTCCGTGGAGCTGTGTGCCTGGTGCGGTGCAGGGCGGTGTACGTGTCCAGGCCGCCGCCACGCGTTTACTGCGGGCATGAATGCGATGCTTTGTGCATGCGCTGCCGCGGCCGCTCCCGGGCCGGCTAAAGAGAGAGATAAAGGGCCTGTTGGCCTATGTCGTCACGATCGGGAAGTTTGAGAAGGTTTAACATCTGCAGCGATATGAGCACATCTTCGTCGCGCTTACCTGTTGGAGGTTATTGGAAGCAGAGCAGGGCATCATGTGAGGCATTATAAATTCAAACTAACATGCAACCTCATCGGTTGAAGTTCTCTCACTTCGACAGTTAAGTTCTATGAACTATGTTCTCGAAGCTTCCGAAATTTATTAAAAGTTCCTAAAAGTTGGTCTCAAGCTTCCAAAAAAATTAACAAAGATCATTTCAAATTTCAGTAATTAACACTCTGAAACTCAAGCCCTTTACCCTTCGGGATGTTGAAAGTTGATAATAAACCTTTTGTAAGGGATGTCAATGCGTCTCAACTCCAGTTCCCCGATGTAAAACGGCCTATGCGGGCGTTTAGCGCCAGCATTCGAAAATTGCGCCGCTACTCTCAGCATGCAAAATTCTCAAATCTGGCTGCAATTAGTGTTGTGCTGCTTGCCGCTTCGCGCCCCACCGCAAAACGTTTTCGTTTGCCTCTGCTGCTGCTGCAATAAGTGCGGTGGTCATAATTGCCCCGTAATCCCCGGGGCCGTTCGGCTAACCCCTCTGCTTCCTGTAGGAGCGGCCCTGGTCCGTGTTGAGAGAGAGAGAGAGAGAGAGAGAGAGAGAGAGAGAGACGGGGGAGTCACTTCTCCTGCAATTTTCATCCTCCCCCGTTTTATCTCCAATCTTTGGATAGTGCCGCCTAGGCGCCGCAGCTCCTTCTGGCGCCGCTCTTTTGCATTTGTTGGCAGAATGGAGGCATTAATTAGTTTTAGATAGCTTAATGATAATGAGGGACCAGGCCGAACCGTCTTGGATAGAGTCTGCGCTAGGACTGGGGCTCTGGAGAAAGGGGGAGGCGGCAGCACCCCATTCGCTCTCGGACTTGGTTCAATACTGCGACATTCTCCGTGTCGATTTTAAAGTAAACACCGTGAAGCTTTTTCAATTTTAAAAAATGTTTTCGTTTTTTTTTAACAACTTTTTTAAATTAAATAGTTGGTGAAAACGTGTGCAGAATCAACAAGAGGATTTTTTCTATGCATTTTTTGTGTCTTCCGCAGCTTTGCAACAGAGGGAGCCTTCTTGATTGGGCGCCTGCCGATCTCTCAAAAAGAAAGGGAGGAGGAAGTGGAAGTGAAAGAAAGGGGAAGAATCCTGGAGGCGGGAGTGGTGGTGCGGGGGGTGGGGGTGGGGGCGCCAGGCGCCTGCAGGCGCTAGCGGAGGATGGCGAAGTGGTGTAAGGACTGGCGCTGAAACGAGGGCAATTTGTAAGTCGATTGCCCCTCCCCCTCAACCCTGCTGAAGCCGGGGCTCTGCAACGCGCGCCTCGCGCTGCTGGCGGGGGGGATGGAGGCCCCGGGGCCCATCTCGGCTCGGGGGAGGATCTGTGCTTTTCACAAGGTCTCACCCGGTGGAGCGTTGCCGCGCGCGCCGATGTAACGCCCCGCCGCCCGTGCGGAACTTGGGCTCCTCCCTCGTGATCATCCGCAGCATCCCTAACGCCCCTCCATCCGACCAACTGCAGTAGTTGGTCATTCAGGATGGAGCCTCTTCCATTCGTGAGCCTTTCGAAAAATTTGGCGCTCCACATGATAAGGCTGACCCAGGTGACCTTCTCGCCAGGTCGTGTTGACCCTCTCCCTGCTGACCTTTTCACCAGGTCCCGGAGGAGAAGCTGTTTGGCGGCTAATTGGACGGAGATGGAGTGGGAGGAGCGGTCCCTAATCCAACCCATCCAGCAGCGTGCCTTCTCGCTCGATAGTCCCCCTAGGATGCGCGCTCGTAAGCGGGAAAAAAAGCAAGAAAAAGAAAGGCGGAAGAAGGCAAGAGGGGAAAAAAGGTAGGGGAAAGAAACGGCAAAGCCCAAGGATTTCTCTGGTTTCTGTGCGATCTGGGAGGGGCCATTTAAGCAGAACGCCCTATTGGTTTCGCTGATAGAGCCACTTAGTTTTGGTCCGGCCCGCGGCGGCCACTGGCGGCGGGCGGGCAGCCTAAGCCCCTGTGGCGAAGGAAAGGGACTTTGCGAGGTCTGTCATAAAGTACGCGGTCGACCTCGCGCGCTTGGCGGATATCGGATGTGGAATTTACTCGAGAAGGTTGGCCAACTTTGGGCTGTGCTGTTTGTTTGGGGTTTATTGTGAGAAACGGTGCCGTGTTTCTACTTGTCATAATGCTTTGCACGCCTTTATTTTCAAGTGCTCTCCCCCACCCCCCACCCTTTCCTGAACGTAAAACTTTGTCACAAGGTACGGCCAAGTTGATCACATCTTTCTTGACAGTGTGCGCGATATAGCCTCGCGGTGTAAGTGACGCAGCTCGCTTGTCTCCACCCCAGCGTTTAACTGCGGATTAGGATGACCCGGCTCACCCTCCTTCCTGCGCGTTACGCAAATCTGTCAACCCCCACCACGATATCTCTCTCCCCCTCCGCGCCGCCTCGCGCCGCCGCCCTGATGCTCCCCGGGCTCCTGTTACTGTATGGGTGGTCGTGTGTTTGTATGTATGTGTGTGCGCGCGCTTTTTTTCGGGGTGAATTGCGTGTCAGAGGATTTACTTGTGCACTGCAGTCGATCGTGCCGAAACGAGAGGGTAGAGTAGCTTTAGTTTACCGTAGTTAGGAAGCTCACGTACTATGCCGAAAAACTGTTCGCATTTTTCGTAGAAGTCTTATGTCCTCTCCCCCCCTCCCCCCTTCCCATATCTGAACTGTCTATATCCAGCACTACTTGCTGCCTGTGTAGTTTTTGTTTGCGCTTTTTGAACTGTTCCCCGGAATAATGAAGCGCGCGCATGTGGAGTTAAAGGCGTCTCTGCGTCACTCCGTCGCAACCCAGACGTGTTGCTAAGACGGCGTGATGGAGTAGCGCCCTCCATACATGACCAAGACGTGACCAATAGGATTGTCGATACAGCTGCGCGTGCGAGGGTGATCTCTCAGCAGATGGCACGGCTAATCTGAGCCATTGGCATAACTAGATTATAAGCGATTCGTAATAACTAAACGAGTCCGTCCTCCCTTTAAACAAACGGCTGCACGCGAAGCATAGGGTGTCTCGTGGTCTAGGCAAGGGGAAGGGGTGAGCGCTTGCGGTTAATAACTCACAGCTCGTGCTGGAGAAGACGTTTCTTTGAAACACAGTTGCTTGATGTTTCGCGTTGAACGCGATTTTCAGGTGGAAAAAAGCTTGCGTATTCGGTATACATATTTACGCCGTGTTTAGCCACTGGGCGCAACATACGTTGCACACCACCGCCTTTAATAGAACTTTGATTGCCAATGATTTTTGTATCTGTATTTCGAAAAAAGAAATATTTGTATAATCTCCTTTATTTTTTTTTATTTTTTTTTATTTTTTTTTGTACTGTATCCCTCCATTCGCATGACGTATGCAGCCATGATGCTGCCACCACTGGACCGTCGTCACCGCACATACTGTACTGTCACCCCGCAAGGACGGCTTGTCACGGCACCGCACCACGCTGAGAGACGGGCACACACACACACACACACACACACACACACACACACCAACACACTCACACACACACCAACAAACAAGGAGACGACTGACGGGGAGTTCACACTGCTGTCGACGGATACACTGACTAGTATCACCCTGTATTCCACCAGCGAGACAACTGCAAAAAATTTTGGGTCGTCTTTTTTAAGCACATTAACTGACTGAAGTTTGCTCCGGCACAAATGCATACCTTTTCTCGGATTGCCCTGTTTTAAGTATCGACATAGATAGCATTACTCCTCTTCCAATTTACGTGAAATAAAAAAAAAGTGTGGTGTGACGGATGTGTATGTCGCGCGACCTGGAATTGTAATTTAGATTTTTATTTTCAATGTTTCTGGATCATGCGCCAACGTCGTTGTAGCTCCATCCGCCATTCGCTGTCTGCTCATTGCGAGGCCATCATGCGGCCATGTTATTGTCGCATTGTTTATTCGAGATAACGAGCTGCACGCTATACACCGTTTTCCTCTTTTTCCCCCTTCCGCGACGATTCGCGCACGCGTTGCGTCGAAGTGTCGTGTGGATCACCCGCCACCGTAATGCGTTTACATTGAGAACATATTTATTGTTTGTAGATATCGACGTCCGTCCTAGTGGTGCGGATAGGCCGTTTACATCTTGATTGTGGGGTTGGCCCTTTGGGGGCTGCAGACAAAGTGACTTCTCTTAAATTCTGCAGTAAAAGCATCCATCACCTGTCATGTCATCCAAGGGTTTTTTTTCGTTAAACGTACCTGCATTTTTTTTTACAGAGCATTGACAAGTTCAATGTTAGTAAAAATGCTACATTTTATCTCTTTGACTTTCTTCGAAACGTAATTTAAAAACATTGCAACATCAACATCTTTCCACTCCGCTACAATTTTATCTTACTTGACGAAGGTGAAATGCTACTTGTGAATTTAATTCACGGCTAACTAATGTGATAAAGAATAATTGTTAGACATCTCATCAGTAGCATGGACACCAACTCCAAAATGCAACCGTACCTCTAAAACAAATTTGGTTGACTCACGTCATTTTTCGTAATTTGTAATTTGCGAACGGTTTTGTAACTTTTGTGTATCCGTAATAGTAAATTAACAGAATTATACTAATGTTCGTTTAAGAATCACAAGTCATAGTCAAGTGTCCTTAAAATTTTGATATCTCGCAGTTAAATACTCCAGCTTTCCGACATTTTGGAGAGAAAAGTAGATTCCCGTACCCTAACAACCATCGCTCTCAGTGGCCACGGCGGCTAAAATTTGCCCTATCGTCCCCTCGAAATCCTTCGAACCGTCCAAGCCTTGCGGTTTGAAGAGAAGATCTCGGCGGCGGCGGCAGTGCGCCAGCATACGGACTCGTCCAAGGGGGTGAGTCACGGCCTCCAAGGAAGCGCCCCCCTGGAAGTGGTCGCGCCGGCCGGCCGCCCTGTACCGCGGGGAACCCGCCCTCCGCTGCCGGGCTGAGCCGGCGCGCTGCGCTGCGGGTTGCGCCTCCCCCACCACTCGGCCCGGCGGGCCCGGCGGCGGGCGGCGGCGGGCGGCGGCGGGCGGCAGGCCCCCCACCCCTGCCGCAGCCGCTTGGCGCCGCCCCTCCCCCCGTGTCTGGCCGCTCGGCGGGGCCGGCTCGCCCCTCCCCCCGGCCGGCCGCCAGCCAATGGCGCGCGCCTCTGTCGCCCCGCGGCGCGCCACCTGGCGGCGGCGGCGCGAAGCGGTGGGCGGGAGCGCGCCGCGCGGGCCGGGCGCGTGTCCGCGCCTCAGTGCGTTCAGGTCCTCTGGCTCAACTGAACATGTGTGACTGAGCGGCTTTGCTGAGCGCCGTGCTGACGAGCAGAGCCGCGCCGTGCCGCGTCGCGCCGTGTGCTGCACCGCGGGGCCGACAGTGTCGTTGTGTCGTTGGTGTAGTGCAGTGCTGTGATATGTTACTGGGTACGATGCAAGAGGACGGGCAAATCCTGGCGCCGAGTCCCGGGGGGATGGCCGGCGCCAAGGTGCGCGCCACCGACTTCTCCATCGCGGCCATCATGGCGCGGGGGTCGCGCGGGGCGCAGGCCCGCCCCGGCAGGAGCCCGCGCAAGCACACCGGTACGGATACGTGCAAAAGTGTCGTGAGGTGGGCGTCGAGGAAGTGTGGAGGGGGCGCCGGAGTGCGCGCCGGAGGAGCACGTGTTCGTCAGGAGGGAGGACGTGCAGGAGGCGAGCACGGCGCCTGCCCGTGCCTGTGGGCACAGCCAGGATGTGCGCCGGCGGAGCTCCTGTGCGTCAGGAGGGAGGACGTGCAGGGGGCGAGCTCGGCGCCTGCCCGTGCCTGTGGGCACAGCCAGGATGTGCGCCGGCGGAGCTCCTGTGCGTCAGGAGGGAGGACGTGCAGGGGGCGAGCTCGGCGCCTGCCCGTGCCTGTAGGCACCGCCAGCAGGCACCCCGTCAGTGGAGGAAGCGCCCCAGGCGCTGGAGGAGCACGTCAGGAGGAAGGACGTGCAGGCGAGCCCGGCGCCAGCCCGATCATTTAGGCAGTGCAAGGCGCCCGTCAGTGGATCTCTCACGTTTTGGATTACATCCCCGACGGTGACGTCTCGCCGCGGTGTTCCGGCTAATCACACAATGAACAGAGAGGGTCGCGCCGGTGGGCGCGTCGCCGCCCTGCCCGGCCCGGCCCCTTCCAGGTACGGTCAACAAGACCACCGTGGTGGACGGCGAGGACACCGACCTTGGCCTCGGTGACGGGCCAGGGGGGCTCGCCGGGCACCCCGCCGGGCGCGGCGGGGCACCCCACCCCACCCTCCGCCCCGCCCCGCCCCGCCCCGCCCGCAGCGCAGTGTGGAGCCACAACTATGGGGGAGGATGACTATCGGCGGGGGCGGGCCCATTGAGTCTCGAACCCTTCGACAACAATAACAACAACAAACAGCTCGCTCAGCTCTGTAGCGAGCAGGGTCCGCTTGGCAATCGTAGCGAGCGTGTCAGCACTATTGCACGGATTTTCCTTAACTCTAGAGTACTTATCCCGCTGAATTCCCTGTGTGTTTGTTCGCGATGTGTGTGTGTGTGCGCGCGTGTGTGTGTGTGTTCATAAACTCCACGCGGTCCCGCTGCTCACCGAGCTTATTGCAAACATCTGCTGCCGCGCTAGCAAAACTGACAATAATAATATTAATAATGATAATTTTTGATGAGGGGAAACCAAATAAAAGAATGTACGCACGCATGCCTTACTCACTCACACAAGCACATATGTGCTTTAGAGCTGGCCTTAAAAATAACGCATGTGTTGGTAACCGGCGGCATCGAGGCGGCATTCAGGGGGAAAATGAAGACAAGGCAGTTTGGGGCTGCGCAGGCTGCGGCCGGCCGGGTGCCGGGCCGTACCGCTCGCTGTACCAGCAGTGCTCTCTTTACGATCGCTCTGTCGCCCTCTTTTTTGCGCCTTCCGCTGGCGTCACTGCTCCCGCGTGTGGTCCTTGTGCCGGCCGCAGTACAGGGGAATAAAGTATCCTTCGGAACCCGTGCGTGTGAAATTTTATGCCGCCGTGGTTATCATCTGTGTTGCCGCACGGATATAAGAATAAGGCCCAAGCTGCCTACGAATTCTGTGGTGTGCAACCGATGCATACTAGGCAAACTCTCCGCTCCTTTTGCCTTTGCCGGCTGTGATGTCCGTCTGCTTCACAAACTGATGAAATAGTGGAAAAATTTTTGTCCACTTATTATCTGGCCACTGGACATGATAGAGGACGATTTTTCGAATTTAGCAAAGTGCGTGTGCGCGCTCTTCGGGGCGAATTTGTAATGTGGACAGCCATGAGAGGGTTCAGTTTAGTTAGTAGTGCAGTAAAAAGATATGCGTGCTGCAAGGCGAAGTGTTGGCTCTACCGCCGCAGAGTTATAAAACGATTTTATGTGCTTGGCGAGAGGCAGATAGAGAGAGAGAGAGTGAGAGAGAGAGGGTGGCGGTATCGTTTTGATCGAACTCTTATGCTCGTGTTAGTTCGTCTGCAGTGACAATCTTCTTGCCGTAGTAAATGGGCGTTCGACACGCAAAAGAGCCGCCGGTGCCCTACCTCTGCCCCGCGCTGCCTTGCAGAAAACAAAAAAAAAAATGCAGCAAATTCTAAAGTAGTCACATCTTGGGTACATTTCTTCCAATGTATGCACGTTACCCATTTTTGAATACCGCGGTGCCTTGTCTTCCTTCTGCGAGGGCAGGGCGTGCGCGTAAGTGCGTGGAATAATGATCCGGAGAGACGCCGATGGCGGGCGCGTCGTCGTTGAGAAACGTCTTGATACGTTCGTTCCCTGTCCCGCCCACCGCCTTCCTCCCCTTTGGCGTCCCGGGTTCTCTTGTTAAATATTCCACCGGCGTTGCGCCGTCCTGCCTGCGAACCGCTCGCCGCCGCCGGACAACACGGGTGACCATCCGATGGCGATCTTGCCTGCCATTATTTACAGCGTCGCGCCCTCGCATGAGCGGAGCGGCTCTGCGTGTGACCCGCGCACTCGACCACACACACACACACACACACACACACACACACACACACACACACACACACACACACACACACACACACACACACACTCTTACACCTGCGCTCGCGCACGGCTGGTACCCACGGAGCACAGTAATTAATCGACGAGTACTTTTTAAAAGCAAACAGGTTGTGCCCGTGGTGGCGTACTAGAGTCATGGCGACCGCTATGGCGGCCTCTCTCTCTCTCTCTCTCTCCCTCCCTCTCTCGCTCTCTCTCTCTCCCCCTCTCTTTCTCCCTCTCTCCTCCCCGTTGATACCTAACGTCCATGTTATCGGTTGCGTCGGTGTTATCTTTCTCCCCCACCCCCTCCCCCCTCGCTACCGAATTCGTGCGACGGGAATGATTCGACCCCGTTGACGATATTCGCCATGCAAATGGGAACCGATGATGTTCCGTATCGGGAAGCTGGTTGCTGCGGCTGGGGCGGGCTTCGTTCGTACAGATGCACGCACCTAGTACGAACGTAGCCCACGCGTTGAGGTTTCTATATCTAGCAAAAGCACGAGCCCGCGCCGCTCATGGTCGACCTTACACGGGCTCAGGCCTATATGCCGTCCGCACCACCTGGCGGTAGGTGTTGTCACCCGCAGGAGTGTAGAAACCCTCTCACGGCAGCCGATTTTGTCTCGTTCGAGTTTGTCCGCTAAACTGATTCTCTGCACGGTCTCCTGTGAGTTCCCTCGCTGGGTAGCATAGCTAGCCCAGCTGCCTCCCTTTCTCCGCCCCGCCTCTCACCGTTACTCCCGACTCGGCGCGTTCACTCACCCCCAACCCCTCTCTGCTGACGTGTCGAAACTGCCCGCAGTTACGCCCCTTACCTACTGCCCGCCCACCTCCCCCTCGGCAACCCACCGGGGGCCCCCCCAGCGCGCAAATTTATTCGCCTCGGCTTTACGGATTATCGCGAAACCGGCGCGAACGGCTCACGCACGCACTCACACAGACCGGGAGGGGTTTTAGCTGTCGCAGCGCAGCCCTTTCGCGTCCGCTCCGTCGCCAAACTATTGCATGTCACTTTTGGCAGGGTCGTGCATTTGCAGGCGCTTAGTTGTCCTCATGCCGCGTCGCCACTTTAATTACTTTCGGGTGGCAGATCGCGCGCCAGTGGGCCGCGTGCTGTAAGCGGAGGGCGCATTTGTGTGTTTACATATTCCTTTTCATATACGTATTCATGGTTATGGATTAGCGGCGGCCGCCCCCTCGTTGGCGAAATTAGCATTTGAGCGTTATGTTTGTTGATACCACTGCCGGGACCGCACGGCGAGGGACGCGCGGCGCGAGGACAACGCACCAGGTGTGCGCTTCGCACCACCAACAAAATTTATGTAATTTCTGTCCTCCTGTCTATGTGCAATTGTATCATTTCACATGCCTGTTTTTTTTCTTGCATTTCGCTATAAATTGTCTTGTTAGAAATATCGAAGGAGATCCTTTAAACGGCAAGCTAATTTCTTGTGGTTGGAGCTTCGTCCATATTTATCGCTGCCCCTTTCCTTTTGCGTTGATTGGGAAGGGGGCTCAGAGGCCACAACCCACAACCCCCCACCAATACTCTCTCTCTCTCTCTCTCTCTCTCTCTCTCTCTCTCTCTCTCTCTCTCTCTCTCTCTCTCTCTCTCTCTCTCTCTCTCTCTCGTGCGAGCTCTCTTTCTCTCTTGCTCTGTCTCGCTGAAGCACGTCGTGTGGGTGGTGGCGGTCATGGCGGCAGCCACGCAGTTTGAATGCCCCGCTCTAAACCTGTCAATAAAGGGCCTAAGTCACGAGGCTGATGCGCGTCGCAACGAGGCGCGGTGAATGCGCAATTCAATTTGAATGGCGAGAGATCGATACGTCTTCTCCGAAGCGGCCGCCTCGGCGTGTCTCTGTGTGTGTATTGCTCAATAGCGTCATATCGTCGTCTGCCTTTTTTTTTCCCTTATTCTAACCTCTGCAGCGTAGCTCTTGGAAAGTTTTTCTTCTTCTTTTTTTTTTCGGTCTATCTTTTTTGGTCTTGTCGAAACTGATTCCTGTACCTGCGCTATTCATCATAGCGTGGCGCTGGCCGTCCGTTTTCTAGAACGTTCCGAACAGTGGCTGAAAGGCTGTGATCGGCGCGCCCCGCGCGCCCGGTGCCGTCTGCTCTAACGAGGTGACTGACCGTTCCGCCAATCCCACTTCCTGCTAAATGCACCGGCCCAGCGGCCCAGGCCACGCCCCGCCCCGCCGTCTGCCGTTAACTATTTGTCAGTTGGTTCGTTTGTTTGTTTTGCATTTGACGCGGCGCTGTGGTCGTGTTTTGCTCCGAGTGTATGACACCCGGCGCGCCACGCCACCCACGCCTTGCCAACAACTCCTCCTCCAACAATTACAGAAAACAATTGACTTACTCGCTCCGTCTGGTCGGCCCATTGTTGGCCGTCGCTCCTGCCTCTGCCTGCCCGCCGCTCTCCCATGGGAATGGGCGTCACGGGCGGCAGGAGGGAGGCGGCTTGCCAATCGGGCCGTGGAGGTGCTTCGAGATCTCGATTGTTTCACACAGCATGTGGTGCGGCGGACGAGAGAGAGAGAGAGAGAGAGAGAGAGAGAGAGAGAGAGAGAGAGAGAGAGAGAGAGAGAGAGAGAAAGAGTGTGGGAGGGGGATTACATGTCTATCGGACGGCGAACATCCGTCTCTGTCGCACAGCTGGGTTGCGTCCTTTTGCTGTCATTAGTTATTTGGCGCGGACAATTTGCACGACATCGGCAGCGAGTGCGAGAGAGACAGAGGTGGACTCTGCTAATCTAAGTGTAGTGTAGAGCAGTTTGCCACGTATAAATGGGAAACTTTTGTCGCACATAGCTGAAAGTTGAAAGTGCGGAGCTAGAAAGTTCGCTCGCAAGAACTGCATAACTCCTTGATTTGCCCCTACTTGCATAAACACACGCAAAAAATTGATTCGTGTGACCAAAATATTAGCAGGTGTACTAATTTTTTAGCTGTGTATAGGCTAGACGCAGGTAACTTTTAAGCTACAGTGCTTATTTCCTAGCTAACCTGCTATTTATTTTTCCGCTGGAAATATGTTTCTAGCTGTTGTCCTAATTTTTCACATCTATAATTCCATCTGAGCTATTGTTTTTCTCCCGCGCGCAGGGACGGTTTTTGGTGAATATCTTGTTCGCGGTGTACTTATAATTGGTGAACTTGTGTGTTGTGTTTTAAGCACTTGTGACTGTAGCAGGTCAAAATTCAGCCTCTTATTGTAGTCGAAAACTGTTCGAGTATTAGATTGGCAACTTTCCGTGGGGAGGGGGGGGGGAGAATTAAATGAAAAACTCGAGGTGCTGTGTCAGTCAAATGCCGACTGCGAGGTAAACTGTGAACTGCCGCCGAGCAGAGTACATAATTTGACGGCGCTGTGGTGCCAGCCAGCAGTGCGCTTCTCCGCTCTGTCTGTCTCTCTCTCTGTCTCTCGCTCTCTTCTCTTTCCCTGCCACGCCCTGCCACAGCATTGTTGTCGAGGTGACACTCGGCATAAGACGACCCCACTGTGATTCCAGCGAGACCTCGTTACTTCTAGAGAGAGAGAGAGAGAGAGAGAGAGAGAGAGAGAGAGAAAGAGAGAGAGAGAGAGAGAGAGCGCGCAGGAGGGTGGAAGAGGGATTGTCTCTACTGACGGAGCCTCCGGTCCTCATTAGGAAACGGGATTGGACTGACGATGGCAACGTTTTGGCTTTCCCTCCCTCCTCCCTTCTCTTCTACTCCGCCTCCCCATTCTCTCTTCCCGCTTCCTCTATTCCTCTCTTCCCTGCTGGTGTAATTGAATGAACTCGGCGAAGGACAGCATGGACTCGCAGAAAACTTCCCTGATAAATGCATAATGTACTTGTTCCACGGGACGCGGTCAGGGCGACGCCCGGCTGTTCACGAAAGAAGTTCGGTGCCGAGGAGGGCGCGCCGCGCGGAGGGCTTCTCTCTGTAATTGCCGTCCGTCATGGATCCGTCTTGAAAATTGCAACTCTCCCCTCGCACCTCACGGCCACACCCCGCCCCGTAACACCCCACCCCACCCCGCCCCACCCCACCCCGCCCCGCCCCACCCCGCCCCACCCCTACCCGCTAGTCGCCGACGCGCTGCGTGGTCCCACCACGTCAGCCACTGGTCCGCACCTTCGCCCCCACCCCCCGACACCTCGCGCTCCGCCACGCCCCGCCCCGCCACGCCCCGCCACGCCCCGCCACGCCCCGCCACGCCCCGCCACGCCCCGCCACGCCCCGCCGCTCCTCGATGCAAGTAAGCGCCGCCCCCTCAAACGATTGAACATCAGTCACGAAAGTCGGCGAGGCCGATACGTTGTTAATCGCCCTCACACAATTACAAGGGCAGCCCTTGAATGTTTCCTTGAATCTTCATTTCTTTTCACTGCGGCGTGCGATACTCTGTGAAACGTAGCGTGTCTGTGTATGTGTGTGCGTGTGTGTGTGTGTGTGTGCGTCCGCGGGGGAAACTTATCGTCTCGTTTCGTTTCGTCATTATTTGTTTTTCCGTGTGAACAGTGGTGATTTAGAGCGCAGCGCCTGGTCTCTAGTTGCATTAGAGCGCTCTTGTGTGTGTGTGTGTGTGTGTGCGCGTGTGTGTGCGTGTGTGTGCTTGTGTGCAGAAGGTCTCGGCTTCCAAAACTCCCTTGCAGACTTCGTTTCCGTTGCCTGCAAATGCCTCACCTGATTCTTTTCGTTTCTGATTCCATCACCGATCGCGTGGTGATAGTCCCATTATGAACAAAAGGCCCCTTTACTATAAAAAAAAAGAAAGAAAGAAAGAAAGAAAGAAAGAAAGAAAAGGAAAAAAACTCTCCCTAAAAAAATCGGCAACAAATCAGACAAAAAATCACGTAAAATCGTGAAAAAATGCAAGCAAAAATAATAGAAAATCATAGAAAAAATTATCAGTAAAAGTCAAGGGAAAAGGTCTAGAAAAAAATCATCAGACAAATCGGTGTATGCTTGAATTTTTAGTGAAGGACCTCTCGTCAAAACCCTCTTTACCCGCCTCTCTATCCACCACCCTTTACTCTGAGGCTGGCGATTTCTGCTCACCTGCTCGGCGAGCCGTCGGAGAGGGGGAGGAGAGGGGGAGGAGAGGGGGAGGAGAGGGGGAGGAGAGGGGAAGGAGAGGGGGAGGAGAGGGAGAGACAGTTGTTATTCACAACTAAAAGAAGCCCGCGTGCCGGGGCGGGCGTGAGATGGAGTCATCGGCTAGTGCCATTCGGACTCGTCCGCGGAAGGCTGTAAAAAGGGCTTTGAGTGCCTTCTTGAGCGCTGCCGCGTAGCCCTCAGGCCCTTTGCGGGCTCCCAACGTGAGGGTCAAAATGTCAAGGGAAGTAGAGGTGCGGGGGGGGGGGGGGGGTGGAGTAGAGGCACGCGGGGTGCCGAGGGGTACCTGCAGCACCGACCTGGTACCAATCGAACGCCGCGAGCATCGTCAGGTGTGTGTGTGTGTGTGTGTGTGTGTGTGTGTGTGTGTGTGTGTGTGTGTGTGTGTGTGTGTGTGTGTGTGTGTGTGTGTGTGTGTGTGTGTGCAGAGCCGCGGCAGCCCCCTGGAGAACAATACCCCATAACTGCGGCACGTTTTATGACCGGGTCGCCGCTTTGTACGCCCGTGCCGCTGGAGCCTTTGCGAGCCGCGCGGCGCTCTACTGCTGGACAAAGTGAGCAGTCCACACGCCCTGCCCCGCCCCGCCACCCCCCGCCACCCCCCGCCACAACGGCCGTGCTGCAAGTTTCGTCAATTTCTTTATCAACATTCCCCACGTTAGGTTAGGTTAGGTGCTGCCCCTAATTTTATTTTTAGCTCACACTTTTTTATCGGTATTGGCTTGTAATTTGTTTAAAAACTTTTTCTTCCTTCTTTTGACATTGATCTTGACCATATTGCTGAAATGTGTATGAAGACTATACGCGTGTAGTAGGGCAGAGAGACGATATGACGACGGGGGGGAAAGGAAAAAGACGAGTAGTTGCTTCGCGCGAGGGCCTTGTAGCACTGAAACAAGAGAGAAAAGGGAGATGGAAAAAAAAAAGTGTTGGAGGGCGGTGGCGCCGAGCAGCAGCGCGCATCATAACAGAGAGGAACGGGGGAAACATTGAAAGTAGAGCAGCGGCGGCGGCGCGGCGAGCATCAAAGGGGCAGTGCATCTGTTACAGTGGCAAGACTGGCAGCCCGTCGGCGCGGCGCGGTGCGCGAGCGGGAGAGAGAGAGAGACAGACTGAGAGAGAGAGAGAGAGAGAGAATGAGGGGAAGGGTTTCCTCTCGCAGGTCGGCCTGCTGCCTTGCGGTCGGCTCAAGCTCGCGCGTCCACGGCCTCTAAATTCATACCTCCTCAGCCGCCGCCGGTAGTTTTCTAGAATCACAGTCTTCAGCGCTAGTTTGGTCGCGCGGGAGGGGTGGGGCGGGGTGGGGCGGGGCGGGGCGGGGCGGGGCGAGGCGGGGTAGGCCGACGCCCTGAGGAGGACCGAACATGTTAATACCGTGGTTGTGCGCGGCCAGCACCACCGCGCCGCCGCTGCAGCCCCAGGTGTCGTCCTCCTCTTATTTTATATCGTAATTGCCTCATGTTGCGCTTGTTTTTTTGTTTTTCCTTATTCTTTTCACACCGCACGGAGGAGAGGCTCAGGCGGCGGCCGCCGCTTTGGCCGGCACCGGGCCCGATTACAGGCCACGCCAAATTAAAGATCATGCCCCGGGATTTAGAGGGAGCGAGAGAGAAAGGGACGGGAGAGAGAGAGAGAGAGAGAGAGAGAGAGAGAGAGAGAGGGGGGGGAGAGGGGGGGCTCTGGCTGGCTAATGCAAGTTGGGGAAACTGCAATGAGGTTTTGACTTGTGCACATTTTTTTGTTTTTTCCTTGTTCTACTCTCTTTCTCATTCTCTCCCTCTCTCTCACTCTTCCTTCTCCGTTTTTCGATACGATACTCTCACTCCCTGCTGCCGGTGCGCATGCCCGGCGTATCTATGCCTCGTGAATGGGCTTCATTCAATCGGGTTCTCACATGATGCGGTAAGCTCTCTCTCTATCTCTCTTTCTATTCCCTTCTCGATGGCAGCAGCGTGATATCGAACGGTCAGGCGCGGTGTAAGAGGAGAGAGAGAGAGAGAGAGAGAGAGAGAGAGAGAGAGAGAGAGAGAGAGAGAGAGAGAGAATGAGTGAGGTGGGGGTGATCTGTCGAGATTGAGATAAAAACGGAAATATTTCCAACTGGACTTCGAAAGGAGGAAGGGTTGTGTGAGGCTCTCCACGGCCCCCGCGCCGCGGCTGGTGTGGGTCGCGTCCGAATCGCCGCAGCCCGCTATCATACACACGCGGACACCCCCCCCCCCTCCCCTCCTGCACCCCGGACGCCTCCGCACAGGGAAGTACCACCAGCCGGCGATAAATAACCCTCTCCCTCAGGCCGCCGGCACCGGCACCGACGCGGCACGATTTAAATGGCTATTTGTCTGGCCGGCCGCGCGGCTCGGCACGGCGGTGCGCTATGGGCAGAGAGCTGGTCTGGTCGGACAGGCAACCTGCTGGAGCTGCGAATAATCAGGAGGGTCCGATCGTCCGGGATTAAGGGTGGTAGTCTTTGTATTCCAGCCGGGTCACACCCACTGCACGTGCACCAAGGGGGAAACAACTGCGATTTTTTTTTACACCTCGTAATTAAGAAAAGTTCAGAAAAATTCACGTTGGAAAAACAAAGGTGCGTAGGGATTTAAAGGCTGGTAATATTACCGGTAAGATTCGGTAAGTTACACGTAAGTTACCGGTATCTTACCAAAGGCCCAAAAAGGCGGTAATTTTCGGTAAGATTTACCTACAATTAATTCGTAAAATAAGTCATTTTGGCGTCCTGTTTGCTAGAATATTACATGTATTTACGTGTGCACGAGTGTGCAGCAGCTCCTGAATACAATCGGAGTCAGTAATCGTTCAATTATTAATTTAAATGTACTGTGGACTCATAAGTAAAGTTTACACAAGATAGTCTTTAGTATATAACTTCATAGCGACCGAAAACATGCAAAAGTTATTTGTGTGTAGATGCCAATGAAAAAAATAACCTATAGAGTTACTTGCCTAGGTGCGCGAAATCAGTGCGATATTAGCACACAAGGTGTTAAACATTATTGCTGTTTTAGACGAATTAACAAACAATGGATGAAATTTTTTTATAGTCAACCTTTGAACGCATATAACCTTTGAACGCATATGTATACGCGTGGTTTTATTTTCAAAACCTTGCTTTGAAAATCCGAAAATTTGTCCGTTTGCTCTTAAAAAGAATGATTTTTTCTGACAGAGTTGTTAGTTCGATAGACTATTCCGCTGGATCCACTAATCGCGATACTCTCGAAAAACAAATGCACCGGAAGTCATTTAAAATTGGCTCCTGAGGCACTATTACGCTAAAATAAGGACCCATCTTTGTCAATAAATTCTCAGGAACGCGAATTTGTCAGTTACGAACAGCCATAAATGCTCTGTGTGGGCTAAATTTCGATTTGGAAAATTGACTTCCGGTGCATTTGTTTTTCGATAGTCGTTCAGCGGAATTGTCTATTCACATTACCGAAGACCCATAGGGCATCGGGATATCAAACACAAGTCTTCGACACAATGTGCTTACACTCCTTTCCGATGTATCTCCTACATGTTCCAATAATCTAGGAAATTTTACCGTGCGTAACACTCGTCAAACTTCTAAAACATCTCCAAACTACCTAATTTTTACGATTTTTCTAAAAAAATAACTCAAATATAGCAGTTTTGACGAATATTACCATTCTTTCCAAAAATACACGTAACTTACGTAACTTACGGTAACTTACCGTAACTTTGAATCTTACCGGTATTTTTAAAACCCTAAAGGTGCGATATTCTATCTTTCCAGGGGTGCTGAACCCGTTTTCGGGGTGCTGAAGTGTACATTTTCAGTATTTTTTAAAATACTTTCTTAATGAGGAAACCAATGACATTTTAGGATACATCATCGCATTCCTCGCATGATTCCGCGTCACAAGAACCTTTATGTGATTAGGTTCTGATAAGCGGTCAGCAAATGAAAAGCAAGTAAAAAAGTACAGAGTACGCGTTATTTATGCCGTTTTTGAACAGAACCCCATCACATGTAGGTTCGTTTGAATCGGAATTTTGCGAAGATTACGAAAATAAGTCTTAAATTAGGAAATATTTTGAAAAAAACACACTGTGGTGCCTTTGGTGCGTTAGTGCGCAGGTTTCCTATCTTTGTCCTACCAGTGCAGGAAAGTTAAGAATTTTTTTTAAAAAAAATCAGAGATATTCAGGATAAAGTCAGGAGAAATTCTGGAAATTAAGGAAATTTTTTCAGAATTTTAGGTAAAATTCAAGAAAATTCACTTAAAGTCACTTAAATTCACAAAATTTCATAAAATGTGTTCACTAAAATTCAGAGTTGTTTCCCCCTCGACGTACACTGTCACATATTCACCCACTTACTCACACATACTCACGAGCGGGCGTGTGGAGGAAAGGAGATGTTTGGGTGGGCGTGCGTGGAGGGCAGCGCGCCGCCTTGTAATCTGAGCGGTGCGGGCGCGGCCGACGTCGGGCGGGCGGACGCCTGGGAGGCTGCTGCGTCGACCGTCGGCCGACCCCCCGGGGCAGGACGACCGGGCTGTCGACTGGACTGCACCGGCAGTGGCTGCGCGCCCGCGCGCCCGCGCGCCCGCCCCGGACGTCGAGTGCCTGCTTCTGCTCACGCCAGCGGCTGCTGCCGCCGCGGGCCGGCTCAAGGGCTCAAATGCCTGCCCGGATGCGCCCGGGGCGGGGGCAGACGTCTGCTGGGCGTGGCGCTTAGGGCACGGCGTTACACTAATCGACGTCCAGATTGCCGGTTTCACGGGTCGAGGAGGCCTCACGTACGGTTGAGAAGAATGCCGCACCGAAAATGTGAGCGCGGCACGGTGGGGGTGGGGGGGGGGTGGGGGGTGGGCGGTAATTGGAGGTGTGAAAGGCGTTTTACGTCGAGCTGGTGTGAGTGACGGTGTTGTCTCTGTTGCAGATCGGATATCTCGGAGAGAGCTGCGGGACTCTGGGGGTCGCGGCGGGGGAGGCGGCGGCCAGGGCGGGGGCTGCAGCGACGACGAGCTCGCCTCCAACGAGGAGGACGCGGACGTGGACGTCGAGGAGTGCTCGGAGGCCGAGTCGACGAGCGGTGGCAGCTCGGGCCGGCCGGCCGGCGGCAGCCACCGCGCCGCGTCCCGGGGCTCCGCGGGCTCCGCCTCCGGGGGCGGTGACCCCGCCGACGCCGACCTCGACGCCGACCTGGACGCGGACGCCGACGACGACCGCGAGGACGGTGACTCGCCGTCACCGTCGCCCAAGGCGGCCGCGGCCGCGCTCCGGAACAAGTCGCACTGCAACTGCCCGGAGCTGCTGTCCGTCGACTGCCACCTGGAGACCAAGGAGCTCTGGGACAAGTTCCACGACCTGGGGACGGAGATGATCATCACCAAGACTGGAAGGTGAGTGTCTCGCGCCCGCCGTCGGCGCCCCCCCGGGGGGTCCAGCCCCGGCCCGGGGGGGTTACGCGTGTTCTGCGTCGGGCATCGGGTGGAAGGGTGCAGCCGGGGAGGGGCTGGCCGGGGCTGGCCGGGGCGGGGCGGGGCGGGGCGGGGCGGGGCGGGGCGGGGCGGGGCGGGGCGGGGCGGGGCGGGGCGGGGCGGGCTGGGGCGGTGTCTGCACTGGATGTATGGCTGCGGGTCGGGCCGGGCCGGGGCGAGCCGGGAGCAACCTGAAGCCCTCTCGCCTGCTGGCTGCGCTGGCTGCGCTTCGGTCTAATCTTACAGCACATTACAGACGCTAAGTCGACGGCGACCGGGCCTGCTCGCGCCGCCGCCAACCCCCGCCCCACCTCACCCGGTCCTCCCCGGGGTATTTGGGGGATACGCGCACACAGTGGTGTGTATGTGCGTGCGTGCGTGCGTGCGTGCGTGTGTGTGTGTGTGCGTGCGTGTGCGTGCGTGTGAGCGCCGAGTGGCTGTTCACGCCAGCTGGTCAGCAGCAAACGCTCTGTTACGTTGTGACCGAATCGTTTGGACACAGCAGGGTAGCGTGACAGCAGTGACGCGTCCAGCAGCCCGTCTGCAGGCTCCGCGTGTTCAGCGCTCTGCCCCGCCACGCCCCGCCACGCCCCGTCCCACCACGCCCCGCCCCACCCAACCCCACCCCACCCCAAGCCCCTTCCGGGCCGAGAAGAA